>VWZE01025050.1:442250-530649 GCA_013396675.1 Eubucco bourcierii | reverse complement strand
AGGTAACTTGCTTCAGCCAGCACTTTTTTTTTTTTTTTTTTAACCTGGCATGACGGTAGCCTGGTATTGAATATCAGCAGCAGGTTCAACTCAACCCATGACATTCCATTGTAAAGAACTTCTTCCTAATGTCCAATCTAAATCTACCCCGCTCTAGTTTAAAAACTTTGCCCCTCACCCAATCGCTACAAGCCTCTGTAAAAAAGTCCTTCCCCAACTTTCTTGTAGGCTCCTTTCAGGTACTGGAAGGCTGATGTAAGGCCTCTCTGGAGCCTTCTTTACTCCAGGTTGAACATCCCCAATTTTCCCAGCCTGTCTTTATTACTACACTGGTGACTGAAACATAGGTAATGCCCTTCTTGTGTGTAAAATGAAGTTTGTCTTGTGGAAGAGTTTTGAAAGATGAGTTAACCAAAACTAGTCTAGAAAGTCTAGAAAGAGGTGATAAATGTGTACACACTTAAAATTGTAAATTCCTATTGGAAAATTCTATTTACTGTAATTCAAAGGGAAAATAACACAAGTTTCCTTAACTTAATTATCTAACTGCAGGCTTGGTTATCTCTACTAAGTTTACCAGGTTGAAATTTAACATCTGCAGTGAAGTATAGGAATAAGAAGCAGAAGCAGGCCATGGGTGATGAAGCAACAAGCAGAATGCAGATTCAGCACTGTACACTGTGCTGAGTACAATCCTCAAGTTTAAATGAGAGTTTATCACCTCACTTTCAGTGCACTTTTACTTATGTTTCTAAGTGAGTTAGAGGAATGCTCTGCCATGCTGTCAAAGCAATGACATCCAAGAACTCGCCAAGCTTCTGATAAAAGAAATTGAAGGTCACTTCTTCAGATCACTGAGTTTATCTCTAATCCGGTGCAGTAAAGTGAATTGGCTGTGTATTTTGCAGCAACAGCAAAAGTTTCAGAAGAACTGGTGTAGTCTCTCATCCTTTGCTACACTAATGCACATTTGAGAGAACCATGAGGAAAGGCCATAAGATTTCCATGATGTCTTAAAGCTAAGGCATCTCTAGAAGAACAAAGTTTTGCTTTGACTTTCAACTTAAAGTCTGAGCTGTTCTGACAAATTCACTCAAAGTCAGATGCTGTTTGTGGCTATGTTGTTATGAAGATTACCACCACTACTTTATTCTCATTAAGGAAGATATTGAAGGCCCTATCTTCGTTGTGCTGTTACATTCTGAAGAATATAACCAGGGGCACTAGCAAACCAAACATTCTGTACAGCTGAAGCCTATTACTAAAGCGTGAATGTGTCTTCATAAGTAGAAGCATTTGAGTATTGGTCCAGATTTTCTCAAATCCCAGGTTTTTTTGGAAGAAAGGAGCGACAACTCAACATTTCCTAGCTCTTTCACCTTGAGGTACCTATGCTTTGTCAGCACCAGTGTACTGTCAGCAAGGATTTGTGCCTTCTGCTGTAGCTCATTGCCTCTGCCCAGTCTGCACAGGGTAGAGCACTGGCTACCTTCCTGCCTGCTGAGCGTTCCCCTCCACTGCTGCTGATCTCCCTTTGGCAGCCAGGACCAAGCTATGTCCTATTTGTACTTTCCAGATGACGCAGAAAGGAAAGAAATGACACTGCAGATTTAAGCTTAGTTTGGTCAGGACCATTGCAAAGCCTGACATTTCTGTTCATTGACAGCACTGATGACAGAGGCTATTCCACAGGGCAATGATGATACTCTAGGGGGTGATCCAAAATGTTCCTTATTCATTCTCAAAGTCAATTAAAGAATTGCCATCCTGGCTCTTATCAGTGTGTGTACATAAACAAAATTTAAAATCACTTGGAACATGGTGAAGTTTAGCTGCTGACTTCTCTTTACATGTTCAAAGGTGTGAGCAAAACAAAAGAGCACGTTTACAGGCTCTGGCTGGGTGTAATGCATATGATAAACTTACATTGCAGTTTTGGATAGGAATTGGTGATTATTGCACTCGTATTTCTGAAGCCTTTGGTGATCAGCAAGGAAACACCAGCAAATTTTCAAACAAAGGTTGCTCCCCTGGGAAATGGCTCCTTCCATGTCAAACAATGACAGGCAAACAAGGAAAGGAAGTCATGGGCAGCAAAATAAGAAGAAATTAACAGTTCAGATATTTTTATTCACATGTAGATGTGGTAAAACTGTTGTGAAGCTCTGGGGAAAATGGCCTGTGATTTTTATCCTCCTTGGTTTCTTTCCCTAGTTTAGGTGTTTTACTGTGTTGTCCTAGAGGCAGATGGTTGGAGACATCATGGCAGTACCTATGAAAGCATCTGCAGTGTAAAGATTAGTTTTCTAAGCCTGTTCACACAAGTGAAGTAGACCTACTAGAGTAGTTATGTTTTTTATGAGCACATGCCAACTGGTTTCTGGACATTTCTTGATATTTGGTTGTGCATCATAGCCTGGCCAAGGCTGGAGGACACCCTCCTAGTGGCAGATGAGAAATGGACTGGTGGTTTTAACTACTCCAGTCACGTTTACTGCCCATGTGGTCTAAACCAAGAATTTAAGAGCCACCTGAATCTTGGCATGTCTCTAGGCAATAAATTTGAGCATGGCTGCTTATACTGCAGTGTTTGACCTGACAGTGATGACGTCACTAGAAATTGTCAACAGCAGGGAGGCAGAGGTAAAGTGCAAGGAAGCTTCATCTTTTTCCATCTGGGTTGTGTGGCTGCAGGGCAACTTGTTTGGATGCTGTAAACCAGCAGCTATCTCTTTTTGCTCCATGGGATATTTGGGCCTGTTTGTGAGTTCCAGAACTAAGTTCTGCAAGCCCTTGATAAAACTTCAATTAAGTGTTCATCTTGCAGCCAAGCACTAAATTACCTCTTTCCAGGTCACTTGCTATTTGCTGATTAAGCTCTGCTCTCCTCTTTGAAAGCATTACTGTCATTGAAACAACTCCTATGTCTCCTGATAGCTGACATAGCACGTTCTCCTACCCTTGTGCTCTGCTCAGCTCCAAGCAGGGAAACCACAGGAGCAGGTCAAGAGAGGATAGGAAACGCTCCTGTCTAAAGCACAGGTGAGAGATGAAGATGAATCCTCACACCTGATTCCCTTCCTGACTCCTCTATGCATTGTGAGGTGCAAGGAATCACTTCTATATAGTAGAACCGGTGCTTGCTGCATAAGTATTGCAACATGCATCACAATTTTACACAGGCATAAATTAAAAAGAAATAATAATCGGGCTAAATGAGAAGGCTGCATCCATCTGTGTCTTAACCTAGAGAGCTGCAGCTGTGCTGGGAAGGCAGGACTCTTAAGATCACAAAGCAGGATTCATGCAGGAGAACAGATAGCGAAAAAAGAAGTCAGCACCACTGGGAAACAAACCATACGTGCAGGGCTGTGCAATGCAGATAGAATAAAGCTACTGACTGGAGAGAAAATAATGTTTCCTTCCTCAAATCCTGTTTATCTTCAGTAATCCCAGGTATTGCTTGGGGCAATGCCAAATTAGTATATAGGAGTAGTGCCAAATTAGTACATAGCACACAGGATCACAGGATGTGAGGAGTTGGAAGGTAGACCTCATAGATCACAGAATCACAGAATGTTAGGGGCTGGAAGTGACCTCGAAAGATCAAGTCCAACCTCCCTGCCAGAGCAGGACCATAGAATCTAGCTCAGGTCTCACAGGAATGCATCCATATGGCTCCTGAAAGCCTCCAGAGAAAGACAATCTACAAACTTTCTGGGCAGCCTGTTCCAGTGCTCTGTGACTCTTACAGTAAAGAAGTTCCTCCTCATGTTGAGGTGGAACTTCCTGTACTGTAGTTCATACTAATTACCCCTTATCCTACAGAATGTCTCCTTTCCTCCAAAAATCAAGGTCCTAATAGAATTATAGGATCATAGAAAACCTGAGATTGGCAAGTTAGTACAGCAGATTATTTCTTCATCTACTGCACTGCATTTGCAATGGACTGCATTTAGAGCTATAAGGAACAATGAAGCTTCATCAAGACACTTGTGGTTAACGCCATAAGATGGTCATAGTTGAGAAAATAAAGGGTTTTTTTTGTTTTTTTTCTTGGACTTATATTGTTCTGGTTTGGGAGGGACCTTTTAAAGGTCATCTATTCCAGCTGCCTGCAGACAGCAGGGACATCTTCACCTAGGGCAGGTTGCTCAGAGCCCCATTTGATGTGCCCTGCAACGTTGCCACTGATGGGGCTTCTACCACCTCTCTGGGCAGTCTGGGCTAGTGCCTCACCACCCTTGTCATAAACAATTTATTCCTTCTATGTAGTCAAATCTCCCTCTTTTAGTTTAAAACCATCACCCTTTTTCCTGTTCCAACAGGCCCTACTAAAAACTGTCACCATCTTTCTTTCAGGGTCCTTTTAAGCACTGAAAAGCCACTGTAAGATCTCCTTGGAGCCTTTGCAAAGTCACTAAAGCCAATAAAAATCAGACTTCACAACCAGTGCCACCAGACAGTGAGGTTTTAACCTTTTGAGTCTGAAGACTTTCAAGACTCATCTGGATGCTTTCCTGTGTGATCTGTCCTAGATGATCCTGCTTTAGCAAGGGAGTTGGATCAGATGATCTTTAGAGATCCCTTCCAAACCTGTTCTATCCTTTTGTGATGAGTTTCTCTGATGAACTAGGTCTCTTTTCCCATGTGACACTCTCAGAGCTTGCAAGATTACCAATACTTTGAAACAATCCAGTGCTTGTAGAGTCCTTTTATGCTGTTGGTCCTTGTTTCTCGGGGAACCTCGCAAGCTGTTAGTGTAATGGATTTAAAGTGAGACCAAACCCACTTGTTCATTCGCCTGGAGAAGAGGAGGCTCAGGGGGAACCTTATTGCGGTCTACAACTACCTGAAGGGTGGTTGTAGGCAGGGGGAGGTTACCTTCTTCTGTCAGGCAACCAGCACCAGAACAAGAGGACACAGTCTCAAGCTGTGCCAGGGGAAGTTTAGGCTGTAGGTGAGGAGAAAGTTCTTCATTGAGAGAGTCATTGGCTACTGGAATGGGCTGCCCAGGGAGGTGGTGGAGTCACCGTCCCTGGAGGTGTTCAAGGCGAGTTTGGACGTGGCACTTGGTGCCATGGTCTAGTCTTGAGGTCTGTGGTGACGGGTTGGACTTGATGATCTTTGAGGTATCTTCCAACCCTGGTGACTCTGTGATACTGTGATTCCAGTGGCTTCAAGCAACAGTTCTCAGAATCGTTAGAAATGTAAGAATCAAGATGGGGAAAGGAGAAAAAATAGCAGAGAATGGCCTGTGACGTGTCGTATATTTGCCTCTGCTGGCGGGATTTGAGCAGTCTTTGCTGTAAGAGAAAACAGAGTTCTTTCTCTTTATGCTTCTTTAAGACTTATGCATGCAACTAGTTCTGAGGAGTCCTAGGACTTTCAGCTGCCTTCCACTGAGCTGAAAATGATGTTCCTTCTGCCACCATACACCCCTGGACAAGAGACAAAGAGGGCTCCCGTTCACTCTGAAAGCTCAGCCTCGAGGTAGAATGTGGCCCCTTCTACCCCATAAGCTTTGCAGAGAGCCAAAAAAAAAAGAGGAAAGGGGAACAAATGCCTAGGATCTCAGAATAAGTATTTCCATGCAGGGAGATATTTCAGGAGGATCTGTTCTCCCTCAGCAGAAGAGCTCCCACGATGCACGTTTATGAAAAGAAATGATCATCTGAAGTCTGTGAGGCTGCCTCTGTAAGTCTTTAGCTATGAACATTTAAACTGTGCTGTCTATTGATTTTTATTTTTTTTCTCTTGCAGTAGCTGCCAGCCCTGTAGTCAATCCTACATTAAGCGTATTTTGGTTGATTCTTCTTGCTGTTAGGTTTCCCTGTGTTACTTTATTATTTGACCATCAAAACTGAATGTAGTGCTGTGAACAGAATAAAGTATTCTGCTGCAAGGAACTTGTAGTCTAATTCAGGCACAGTGACGCACAGGCATACATAATATACAGGATAAGGATGCAAATTCAAAGTAATAGAAGTGTCTGGGGAAAAATCAGTGCTGCAGGCTAATTTACTACTCTGAAGAGCTACTAGGCTGCAGAACACAGGGAAAATATTGAACAATACAAAGGATGTCTTTCTTCTTTTTTTCTGTCTTTATAAAATGTTAATTCTTAAGTGTCTTCAAATGGAGGGAAAACACCCAAAGAATACAGAGGAAGAATAAAATAGAACTTCTCTCTCTACATTCCTGTTTTCTAAACTGAAGCCTCCCTTCCCCTCCCTTCCCCTCCCTTCCCCTNCTCTACATTCCTGTTTTCTAAACTGAAGCCTCCCTTCCCCTCCCTTCCCCTCCCTTCCCCTCCCTTCCCCTCCCGAAATGAGGACTTAGGATTTGTTTGTGGTTTTATAGGGAAAAAAACCAACAACCAAAACCAAGCTGATTGACTGTGGATTGCAAACTAGTATTGATTTAATTAGAGCTCTGTTGTCAACACAGTGTGAGCTTTTCAGAAAATACTTAGTCCGTATTTTTCTTCATGTGTGTCTGTAAAATTGAAACTTTGGCCATGGTTTTTCTTGCAGAGTATAGCTACAGACTGGTGAGGTACTGGGGGACCCAAGGTGAACAATTCTAGATTTTAATCTCTTCCCACTCTGACTGTGTGGTGGAGATCCAGGCAGTCTGCATGCACAAGCCAAACATGGGAAGGAGGGATGCTGTTGAATTTGCTGATAGTCTTTCAGTTTGTATTTACCATCTTGTCTATGCCTTGGTTTTGTGCTGTTTGTAGTTCTCCTGTTTCAGAAGCAGTAGCCAACTTTTCTAAGGCTCAGTGCATAGCCTTTCAGTACTGAATGTGTGGCTCTAATCCACATTTCAGTTAAAAGGTCAGTAATGGGAGTGAATTGTCAAACACACCTTCAATTTCAGTATCTGAAAAGGACCTGTCTTAAGGCTGGGGAAGGACTGTTTCAAAGGGCACGTAGTGATAGGATGAGAGGCAATGGTTTTGAATTAGAGCAGGGCAGATCTAGGTTGGATGTAAGGCAAAGGTTCTTCACAATGAAGACGGTGAAATACTGGAACAGGTTGCCCAGAGGTGCGGTGGCCCTGGAGACATTCAAAGTAAAACTTGATGGGGTCCTGAGCAACCTGACCTAGTTGGAAAGGGCCCTGCTTCCTGCATGGGGATCAATGACCTTCAAAGATCCCTTCCAACCCTATGCATTCTATGATCATAGAATCAGTCAGGGTTGGAAGGGACCACAAAGATCACCTAGTTCCAACCCCTCTGCCACAGTCAGGAACATGTAACACTAGCTCAGGCTGTCTAGAGCCTCATCCAGCCTGGCCTTAAACATCTCCATGGATGGGGCTTCCACCACCTCCCTGGGCAACCTCTCCCGGCTCTCACGACACTCATAGTGAAGAACTTCCTAACATCCAGTTTGAATCTACCCATTTCCAGTTTTGTTCCACTTCCCCTGCTCCTATCACTAGCTGATATCCTAAAAAGTCCCTCCTCAGCTTTCTTGTAAGCCCCCTTAAGATACTGAAAGGCCACCATAAGGTCACCTCAGAGCCTTTTTTCCTCTCCAGACTAAATAGCCCCAACTCCCTCATATGAGCCCTAACTCCAACATATGATCCTATGTACTGCACTCATTAACATCACATGGTAATTTTGTTACTGACATTGATCCTTAAAACTACAGCTGAGTCCCGCAGTGGCTGGAAGGCCAGAAGAAGCAGGAGAAACAGTTGAAACATGCATGCAACTTCTTTGTGAATTTGCTGTCTACAAGTCCTAACACCAGTTGTGACTCTGTGATATGAAGCAGGGGAAATACTGCTCTTGGCAAACTGAAGCTAAAAAATCTATGCCCCAAGGTTAACAGTTTAAGTGAGGGCAAGACAGCAAACAATAACCACAGACCCTTTAGCAGCCGAACAAATGTCCATATGGTTCTTTGCGTTGTGTGAGGGTAAAGTGCTGCAGTTTTGCAAACAGAAGATTTTTATGATTTAATTAGTCTCAGAAGAAACAAACAGTCTATGAAAAGAGGGGAAAGAAAAAAGGCACAGCAAGCCCAGTGCCTAAGGGACTTCTTTCTGAATGTAAAGATCACAGGATGTTGGGGGTTGGAAGATGACTGGGTTGTTTTACCATGCTGTGGTAAATAACACTCTTGAGTTTGCAATTCACTCATTAATATTTCTTCTGCTTTTGTATTAAGCAGACTACCCATGTGTTTGAGTTTGCAAGACCAGGTTTATTTGAAAGCTGAACGTGATGGGAGACAGCATCCAAAACCTCAAGCCTTGTGAAGGGGAGTTCTGAGTTTTTGCTTTTTGCTGTGAGCTTTGGTCTGCCCTGCTTGGCAAGCAAAGACAACGCTCCCGCAGAGAGTTGATGTGTTGGAACAGGTTACTTGGGGTTTGCACAAGCTTGTGGGTCTCAAGCTGAGAGTCAGTCTCTAAGACACTTTTGAATGGTTATGGAAAGCAAATCAGAGTAGAGGGTCATAGGAGGCTTAGAGGAAATGGCCCTGGTGAGGCCACATCTGGAGTACTGTGTCCAGTTCTGGGCCTCCCACTTCAAGAGGGACATAGAACTGCTTCAGAGTGTCCAGCACAGAGCCACAAAGATGATTAAGGAAGCGGAACATCTCCGTTATGAGGAGAGAGTGAGTGAGCTGGGGCTCTTTAGCTTGGAGAAGAGGACACTGAGAGGTGACCTCATCAATGTTTAAAAATATGTGCAAGGTGAATGCCAGAAGGATGGAGCCATCTGCTGGGTGATGCTCCATGACAGGACAAGGGACAATGGGTGGAAGCTAAAGCACAGGAAGTTTCATGTAAAGATGAAGAGGAATTTTTAACCTGTGAGGGTGACAGAACACTGGAACAGGCTGCCCAGGGGAGTTGTGAAGTCTCCTTCTCTGGAAATATTCACAACCTGCCTGTACACATTCCTGTGTGATCTGGTATAGATGATCCTGCTCTGGCAGGGGGGTTGGACTGGTTGAGCTTTTGAGGTCCCTTCCAACCCCTGACATTCTGTGATTGTGTTCAATGCAAACAGGGTGGCCATTGTGATGCTAAGTGATTTAGGTATCTACTGACTAGTTTGCAGCATGTATGGAAAACACAGCAGCAATTCCTCTCCCAGACTAGGAATCCTTCTGAAAGTATTTTCGCACTTTCATTGCAACTTTGGTGTCAGTTTCAGGGATTGGTGTGGCAGATCCCTGTTTGAGAAGCCTCCCTATAGTAATGAGGTTTGGATGTGCTGAGGTTACTCACCTAAACAAGCTGTAAATTAAGAAGGAAAAAAATAAAATTACAATTTGTTTTCTGTTATACTGTTCCTGCTGTGAGATATTGCAGGCCTAGACAAGCTGGGAAATGCCTCTGCTGTGTTTTGCACCAAATATTCATTATAAACTTTCTCTTTGGTTGCCCATACTCAAGAGAGCTGACTTGATGCTCAAGACAGATCTCCCAGAGTTGGAGACAAAATCAGTTGTAGCTGGGACAGCAAGAGAGAGCAGATTTCCTTAGCAGTCTATAGCAAATTCTCTTGAGACTGCTTTCTGAAAGTCTTTTCTCTTGTACATTAGCACCAAAATTAGTTTCAAGTAGTGATTGTGAGGGTCCAAGCATGGCAGCTGCTGTCAGCAGTGAACTGAGTTAGGTAATCGCAGGTCTCACTGGTGAAGGCTGCCACAGGTCTGCTCCCAGCTCAGGGAGGATGGCAGCATTGCCAAAACAGGCTGAGCTTAGCTGCTGCTGCTATTTGCTGTGGCCATCGTGGTAGTTGTCACTTTCACTTTCATTTTGATTTCCCTGTGAATTTATTTGCTCTGATGGTCCAAAACACCTTTCCAGCCTCTACAGTCTTACAGAAATTTACTTTATTCTAGCTAGTAAATCCAGACCAAAAATCCTAACAGAAAATTCAGAGGAGGAAAGAAAGAGATAAAGTAACAATAGCAGGCAAGTTACAAATAAGCAATAAGAATACTTATGCTATTGATTATTGGATATAATACATACCTGGTGCAGCAGCTCACAGGGCTGGAAAGGCCTCTAGATAAGTAATCATGAATGTGCTTAAAATGATGCTGTTATGAGTAACTTAGCAGCAATTGCCAGAAAAGAGAGGTTTTTCTTAATGTGGTAGGAATTCTTAGATTCTGATTCTGTTTCTGGTTTTTTTCAGCAGTGTCTTTGAAGCCCTGGTAACCCTATTTTATGCCATGATCAGATCTTTTATTTGTTCTAGGGCTGAGGGAAACCAATTGTAAGAGAAAACAACTGGAAAGAGAAACTTTTCTTTAGAATTTGAGTACGGGTGATAAAACAATGGCACCATAATCTAGGAGAGCTCCTTCTCACATCCACTCCATAGCAAAATAGGCTTGTGTGATGGTTTGGGAGTTCCCTGCCCCCCACACTTTGTAAAATGACCCAGACTAGAACTCAACCGTCTGGAAGTTAAGGACTGAAACTCTATTTACAGCTCAGCACAATGTACAAGCAGAGATAGACACTATAGACAGGAATAGTTACAGAAATAGACAAGTTAAAGGTAATACAGAAACACAACTCCCCTCCCAGAAATCAGGACCCAACCACCCTTCCACCTTCTCCCCACCCCTATATCTTACCCCAAGGTTTGCCTTATGCACAAGGTGAGCTTGGAGGATCAGCCAGGGGGGTTAGAAGAAAAGCGATTAGTGAAGATTAGTCGGCAAAGAGGAACCAGAAGCTAGACGGCCCAAGACGCTGTGCCCCCAGAGAGAGACAGACTGGGACTGACTTAACTATGTTTTGGCTTCTTTTTCCCAAACATCTCAGCAAGCCTATGAGTGAAATAGACATCATCATGTTTTCCTTTCACAGCCTAGAGTGTAATTTTCTCTATTAAAGTATTCCAATTAGCTTCAAACCAGCACAGCTTGTCAAGGCCTGCCAGGGCAGTGGTGGAGACCCCATCCATGTAAGGCTTTCAAAGCTGTGTAGGGACATGGTTTAGTGGTGAATTGGCAGTGCTGAGTTAATGGTTGGAACTGATGACCTTGAAGGTCTCCCAGCCAAGATGGTCCTGTGATTCTGTGACCTGCAGCTTGCGATGAGCATCCAAATTCTGCAGCAGCCATGGTGGTGCTGGGTTGATGGTTGGACTTAATGATCTTTGTGGTCTTTTCCATCCAAAACAACTCTATGATTCAGTGGGCTGAAATGTGGTGGAAAAACAGAGAGTTTACTTTGAATGTTGTTCATCTGCTCCCTTAATTCCAGCAGCAGAGCCTTACCTTGGTGCTTCCTGAGATGTAATACCATTTGTTGAGGTAAAACAATGCTTGTGGGGAAAGGCTGCAGGTTATCCAAGACAGAACTCAGGGAAAGCTTACACCTTCTGCTCCTTCCATCTATCTTTTTTAATTGGTTATTGGAGCTTGACAATTAGAGAACTTCTCCAAATACTTTATCTATCTGCTTTAAGAAGAGTACATTTCTTGCTCCTTCCTTGTGCAGGTGTAACTGTCGAGAAATGACACCCTGTCTTAAAAACTCTAATTTTCTAGTGCAGTGTATCATACTGATTGATTGTTTTATCTCTGTTTTTGTGGAAGAAATGTGAATGTAACTAAATGTTATATTCTTAACAGTCACCCTATTGCTGTTAAGCTCCACCTGTGTTATTCCTTTCTTCTCTGGCGAGTTCATCATCAAACTTCATTCATTCTTTTTCTCTATTCACTTTCAGTTTTCTCCAGCCCTAACTCCCATACCAAGGAGTTATCCATGACATTTCAGTTTAATAATCACACAGTAATTAGAGTCACAGAACATTAGAGGTGGAAAGGACCTTGAAAGATCATCCTGTACTGTGTACAGTTCTGGATCCCCAACACAATAAAGACCTGGAACCGTTGGAGTGAGTCCAGAGGAGGCCACAAAGATGCTTAGAGGGCTGCAGCAGCTCTTCTATGAGGACAGGCTGAGAGAGTTGGGGCTCTGCAGGCTGGAGAAGAGAAGGCTTCCAGGAGACCATGGAGTGGCCTTCCAGTATCTGAAGGGAGCCTACAGGAAGGCTGGGGAGAGACTGTTTACAAGGTCTTGTAGTGACAGGACAAGGGGTAATGGGTTTAAACTGCAGGAGGGGAGATTGAAACTAGATGTGAGGAAGGAATTCCTTGCAGTGAGGGTGGTGAGACACTGGCACAGGCTGCCCAGGGAGATTGTGGCTGCTCCCTCCCTGGAGGTGTTCAAGGCCAGGTTGAATGAGGCATTGAGCAACCTGTTCTAGTGGGAGGTGTCCCTGCCTATGGCAGGGAGTTGGAAACAGATAATCTTTGAGGTCACTTCAACCTAAACCATTCTATGATTCTATGATCCAGTGCAATTCCCCTGTCAGGGCAGGATCACCACGAGTAGGTCACAGAGGAATGCATCCAGATGGGTTTTGAGTGTCTCCAGAGAAGGAGACTCCACAACCTGTCTGGACAACCTGTTCCTGTGTTTGTCATCCTCACAGTAAAGAAGTTTTTCTTTATGTTCACATGGAACTTTCTATGGTCTAGCACACACCCATTGCCACTTCAATATAAGACATGTAAGGTTGATCAGATTGCAATCTGGAAATGAAGATCTTTGACTGCAGAGCTGGAGTCTACTCCTTATCCTGCATGAACATGTTATGTATTTTGTTCATGAATTGACACAAAAGGACTTGTTCTTCTACAAGCATCCTAAGGAAATATTTGGGAAGTATTTTGAATTTACTAAAATATTTCTTGTGAATGCCTGACATAAACAGGTGTTTTGCACAGTCCTGAGAACTTGCAATTATGGTGGTCACTGTTGCAGTTAAATGCGCTGCAGAATATGTGTGTGACATCCCAGGAGGAATATGAATTTATTGCCTCAGGCAGTTTGCCTGTAGATAAATATAAGATTATACATAACATCACAGAAGGCAAGCAGAATCCAATTTAGTCAGTGAGAAGGAAAATAAATAGGGAAGGTCGTTAGCTATTTGGAAATATATTAGTATAATTTTATGTTAATATGATGTAATGAGGATGAAAATGGCTTGAGAGGGAGGGGAGGCTGTGCAAAATCAGGCACTTTTCAGGCCACAGAATTAAAATGTCTGATGAAAAAGATTAATGCAAAGTATCTGAGCTAATCCAACATTTGCTAGGAAAATTCAGGTCAAACCCAGGATTAGTGCTTTGTGTTCTCAACTGATAACCTTGATGTTTCCCTACTTACCTCTCTCACTCTTCCATGGTTACTCAAGCCACTTTTCTTTTTTTCTTTTAGTATTAAGAGAAAAAAACTGTCTGTTACAGCTGCTGTCTGTTCTGTTAGCACTGACAAAGCAGTGGTAGCCTGGTGCCCTGAAATTATGGTGGAAAAAGCTACAGATGAGTAAGTACCAGAGACAGCACAGAACAACTGTTTCTCTGGATAAAACTCATCTGTGAGTAGCTGGGCTCTTTGTGATCTGACATCTGAGCTGCAGCAGCTGGGTGAAAAGAAAGAGGACAGATTCTAAAAAACATCCTTCAGATATTTTTTTCCAGATGTTTTTACCTTTCTGAAGTTTCTGCTGAAGTCTTCAGGTTGTTGAATATGCTGTTGCAGAAGTGTTGTTTTGCTAACGTCAGTAAGATCCTAAGAATAATTCTGCTGAGCAACCTGTGCAGATCTTTCCTTTGTTGCAAGTCTTTGCAGCAAATGCTTTTTTGGTAGGGTGGGATGGCCTTGCTACTTTGATGAAGAACTCTCCACTTTTTTTTTGCTAAATCAGAATGAATTCATAGAGATAGTGATAACATCGTGATTTGAGACCCAAAATAGACACAAAGTGAATGCTTCAGAGTTTATTTTGGGTTTTTTTTTTTCCCCTCAGATAAATTAAAATATGTAATTTTGGGTTGGTTTAAGCAATTTGGAAATTGAAATCATATTCAGTATTTAGAGCCTCATGAAACAAATGGAAAATATTTGAGAAGGTGACAGTAGCTCTTTGGCATTGTCTTGTTGCAGCCAAGAAGGCCAATGCCGTTCTGGGGTGTATTAGAAGGGCTGTGGTTAGTAGGGTGAGAGAGGTTCTCCTCCCCCTCTACTCTGCCCTGGTGAGGCTGCACCTGGAGCACTGTGTCCAGTTCTGGGCCCTCCAGTTCAGGAGGGACATAGAACTGCTTGAGAGAGTCCAGCACAGAGCCACAAAGATAACTGAGGGAATAGAACACCTCTGTTATGAGGAGAGCCTGAGGGAGCTGGGGCTGTGCTGCTTGGAGATGAAGAGATTGAGAGGCGACCTGTGTGATTCCCTTCAACATCAGAGTGGTTTTGTGATCTCAAGTGGGAGTTAGATAATCTTTAAATACTCTCCAAATTCCCAAATCCAGGCACTCATACCAAAATATTACACTGCAGAGACAACTGCCTATTAAAACAAAGTCATACATATCTTTTTCCTGACACTTGCCATGTAAAATTCTGACATTCAAATATTCTGGAATTTCAGAGATAAGGGCTATGAAGAAATTTAAAGCAAGTAAAGACAACTTTGAGCAAAGCACTGCTAAGCCAGGCTAAAAGACCTTGATAATGGAAGCTTTAGGTGTGTGCATCCACAGCAGCAAATGAGCAAGACTCAAACTATCCATCCCACCATCCCTGTCTAAAAGCCATCTACTGCATTTCTGATTGTTTCATGCTAAACAACCTTCCAGTTTGGAGTCTTAGTAGAGAGGGGTTACATTTTAAGGAACTAGGAGAGAGATGTTTTCAAAGGCAGAAAGAAGAGAAAGAGTAGAGGCTGGCTTAAAAAAGATCTATTTAGGGTAATGAAAGGGAGAGCACAAAACTCCCAAGACAGTTTGCCTGTCTTACAGTGCAAGCAGAGGAGTTAATTTTACCTTAATGTGTTAAAGACAAATGATGGTCCATCAAGCTGGTATAGGACTGTTTGGCTGGGGGAAAAAAAAAAATAGAGAAAAATAATTCGGCACCTTTATAGAGGAAGAAAAAAAGGAGTCAGGAAATTGTTGACTAGCTGTTTTAGCTTTAATCCCTGACAAAACCTGGGAGAAGTTACTGAGTGAGTAAGCTTTTGATATGTATTTGCAATGTAACAAGGAAATAAGCAGTGGCCATCAGCTTGTGTCAAGAACAAACCATGTGAAAACTGTGTCAGTTTTTCCTGTTGCAGAGTAATGCCTTTTATGGCTTTGGGAGGAATAGTAGTTGGCTTCAGTAATGTTTTTTGACAAAGTTGTTTGTGATACTCTCATTTGCAAACCTTTGATGCTCTTACAAGGTGGGTGTGACATTATTCTGCAAAAACAGGCACAGGGTAGGTACTAAACCTGCTAGCCTGAAGGGCTGTGTAGTACAGGGTACTTCATGGGGGTTGAACTCAATGATCTCCAGAGTTTCCTTCCAACCCCTACCATTCTATTCTACATTTGATACTACACAACAATTTTTTGCAGCTGGGGTGACAGAATGTGGTCAAATATCTGAGGGGTGGGAGTCAAGCGGCTGGGGCCAATTTCTTTTCAGTGGTCAGCAGCAGTAAGACAAGGAACAGTGGCTACAAACTGGAATGTAGAAGGTTTCGCCTCAATGTGAGGAGAAAATTATTTATGATAAGGATGACAGAGCGCTGGAACAAGCTACCCAGAGAGGTTGTAGAGTCTCCTCCTCTGGAGACTCTCAAAACCCACCTGGATGCGTTCCTGGAGGTTGAACTTGATGATCTCTGGAAGTCACTTCCAATCTCTGAAGTTCTGTGATTCTGCAGTGTTCTTTGAGTACACTGACGCATGACACAAAAGTATCAGATGTGCTCAGATATGTGGAAGGGCAGAAGTCAAACTTAAAATGGTCAGGCTAAACTGGAAAAATGATCTGGGAGAAAAAAAAAACAAACAAATTGCAATTCAGTGTGGATGACCACATTTAGGCAGAAAAAATCCGCCATGCTCTGGAGGGTGGGGAACTGTGTTCTGGAAAAGGATCTGGGAGTGGAGGAGTTACGGTGGTATGAAAACTGACAGTGAGCCCCTAATGTTGTACTGCTGCAAAACAGGCAACATACTGGGATGTGGGAGGAGGGTAACTGTCTGGAAGATACCTGGAGAAATCCTCCTTCTGTTGCTGGCACAAGCTGGATCTCAGCTGCTGTATTTTGCTGAGTTTGAGGCAGTAACCTTGGAGGAGGAGGAGGAAAAACTGAGGAAAGGCATTTCAGCAGAGAGAAGCAGAAGCAGTCAAGAACTGGAATATGCAGTGTGCAAGAGTACAGCCAAGAAGCTGTTGGTGCTCAGTCCAGCAAAGAAAAATACTCAAGATTGTGTGTTTGCCCCTTGAGTTACGTTACATCAATGCTCATGACAGATAGCAAAAGACTATGTTCTTTCCACGTGTAGTAGATCAAGGAGAAGAAAAAATTCCTAAGAGTAAGAAGACTGATATACTGAAGGAGAGCGTCTGGGAATGGGACAGGAGCCTGCGTAGCCTTCCCTGGAAGCTTTCAAGGCTGAGTTCAAGTGGTTTGTGTCTTGCATGATGTTCTCTCCTGATATAGAAGGTAGAGGAGGAGAAGCTGGGTGACTTTACAAGCTCCTGTCTGCCCTGTTTCCCATGTTGCTGTGACACTTAACCTGATGAAGCAGGATTTGTGCTTCCCTTCAGAACTAAGTGGCCTGCTGAGCACTGCAGTGCGATGGCTTAATGAAAGCATCACCCCATCTGGAGGTTTCAGGGGCAATAGCACAGCAGGTTTGGGACACCATTTTAATGTCATTATAGGCATTACCTGCTCCTATTATGCAACAGGTTCTCAGAGCATTTTTTTATGGTGCTTTTATTTGATTTTATTTTTTTAATGTCAGGATTAGAACTCTTATTCCTACTCATGTTTCAGGTTTGCAAGGCTATGCGTTAGACTTCTTTAAGATTCGTTTCCAGGTAATACTTGAGAAGAGCCCCAGTTACTATGTAACCTCATTTTCCTCATTTCACATGAGATTTATCTTCTGTCTTACTTCTTAAAGGTCTCTTGCTGCATCTGAGAACAACTATGAGTTAAGAATTTTTTGTCTTCTGAAATATTGCAGTGGGACATCTCAGTGAGAGCTTGACTGCCCCTGCAGGCACTCACACCTTGTTGCTAAACCACTATCCAGTCTGCTGCTACTGAGCAAGTATCAGTCTGCAGAAAATGGAATGAAATGCAACATGGACAATGTTTGACATTGAGGTAGGACAGGAACCAGACAACCATGAGACTGACTGAAGCTTGGTCATTTTATACTGGAGTTAGTATTCCTAAGGTCATTTAATTTCTTGACATTTTACACATTTTCTCGTTCACCTCTGACTGATGTGTAGGTAGATATATTCCCTGCAGTTTATTCTAAAGAGAAAAGCTTTTCCACACCTACATGGTAAAAATAAATTAATGATGTAGTGCAAATGCAATTGTAAACCAGTATACTTTGGGAGTTTGCTATAAGCAGAAGATATAAAAGACCAATTTCTTTTTCATTACATCCTCACAAAGATAATGTATTTTGAAAATAAGCCATGAGTTTGTTTTCAAACACAGAAGATAATGCCTGATTCTCTGCTTGTTTAGTTGTTAACTAGTTCACCCTCAGAAAAGTAGGAATCTGGGTTAGGAAATAAATAGCAGATAGTATATGGCCATCAAAATAAAAACTGTACTGATACTTAAAGCTTCACTTTGAAGTGAAAGATAGAAAGATTTGCCTGGACTCTGGGTTATTGGAGCATGCTAATATTGGATTTGCTGTGGTGCTTTTAATGTGTGAATGAAGAATTGATGTTATGGAAATGTAGGGTCTTGACAAGTTTTCACAGAGGTGCTTCTAAATGCACTCTTTGGCTTTGTGGGTTTGGCTGAGCGTGCAATGTTTGTTTATATAATCTGTGGCCCATAGAGTTGTTGCTTTCCACCCTGCAGCACATGCTTCAGATCAAACCTGCACATCTCTTCTAGCTCTGCATTTAAGGGAAAGCTTAATTTTATTTACTGGGCCTGTCCAATTGCCTCCATGACTTCACAGATCATAGATTCATTGAGTGGTTTGTGTTGGAAGGTACCTTAAAGATTATCTAGTTTTAATCCTCCTGGTGCTAGCAGGGACACTTCCCACCAGACCAGGCTGCTCAAGAGTTCA
The DNA here is from genome assembly GCA_013396675.1 of Eubucco bourcierii. Classification (NCBI taxonomy): domain Eukaryota; kingdom Metazoa; phylum Chordata; class Aves; order Piciformes; family Ramphastidae; genus Eubucco; species Eubucco bourcierii. The sequence continues at coordinate 512,458 of VWZE01025050.1, read as the reverse complement.
TCCAGCTGGTCTTGAACACAACCAGGGTGGGGCCATCCATGACCACCCTGGGCAACCCATTTCAGAGTCTCACCACCTCCACTGTAAAGAATTTTTGTCCTAATATCCAGTCTAAATTGAGCTTCCTAATGTTTCAGTACATTCCCTCTCATTGTACCGCTACCAGCCCTCGTATAAAGCCCCTCCCCAGCTTTCTCGTAGGCTCCCTTCAGGTACTGGAAGGCAGTTCTAAGATCACCCTGGAGCCTTCTCTTCTCTAGGCTGAATAGCTTGAACTCTTACATCCTGTCCCCATAGGGGAGAAGCTCCAGCCCCTTGACTTCTGTCTTTATGCTTTTTATTACCTGAGGTGAGCTTATTTACACACCACACATTTTTCTGCCTTGAACTTGACTTTCATTGCACTTGGATACCCAATGTATATATGTTGAATGTATCCACATCTGCTTTGCCAAGAACCGTACAAGTTAACAACCTCTTGGGTAATCTTCAGCTCTGGTACCCTATGTAGTTTTGTTTGGAGGTGTTTCTCTACCTTCCTTGTATTTATTTTTGTTTTTTTTTTTTGCACCTTTTCTATTTAAATGGATTGTAGTGAGGGAATTGTGCAGTCCTGTTATGTTTTACTGAAGCCTGGCAGATCTTCCTTCTTTCCATACTGTTCTCTAGGGAAATAAGTCATGTTAATGCTGTTAGGTGTAGAGTGTTATTGTGGCTGTGTTCTGCAGAGGTGGCAAGTATGACTGGTGACTTTTAAAATACATATGTGTAGGACTTCTCAAATATGTATAAAAAGACACAAAGAAGGTGCCAGAAAAATCCTCATTCTGCACACTCACTTCGTTACCTTTCCTGGTTAATTCCCTATGGGTATGGCAGAGACTTATAGGAAATTATTTTTATTTTCTAGTCAATTATTTAATTTTATATAAATATACCAGCTGGGTCTTCATTACTTTAAGTTAAAGAAATGTCAGTAGTAAAAGTTTTTTCTCTGCAACCCAAGTATGCAAAGCTCTCCAGCTGTTTGACTATGACTCCCAAATCAAACACCTTGTAACTGGAGTTCCCTGGAGCACCACAGTCAGAGAAATGTCCAGTAATGCTGTTTGTAACACCACAGTATCTTAAATATTGCTGATTCAAGCAATGACTATGAAACATTTTGCTTCTTGGTAAGGGGTTTAAATGATTTATTTCTACTTGTAATGTATTACTGTCTGAAAAATAAAAGCGATGCATTCTGAGCCCCTGGGAATGAACTGAGCAGAGAAGGCAGAGATGAAGGCGGGTGAGCACAGCATGGAAGCCATGAAAGAATACTACCAAAATTTGTCTGATGCCTTATTGATCAGGGATTGCTTTTCTAGGAAAGAGAGACGGTTCTCAGTGAAATGGCAAACGAAAAATACACATTGCCAAGGTAGCTTAGAGCAAAGTAAAAGGTGCAAGGCAGGAGGAAATTAATCATTGTTGGATGGAAGAGGCTGTTACATGGATTCCTAGAGTGCTGCAGCAGGAATCCTTGTATATTAATCCTTGTATCTTCACTTTTGGTCTGTAGTTGTACAGAAGGCATGCTTGTAGAGAAATGAATTTACTGACTCTAGTCACTAGCAACATATTGGAAAGAAAATGCCTGTGGTCTCCGATCTTCTCTGCTTGCTGCTGTAGTCTGAGGTAGAAAGATGCAGAGATGTGGTGCTGAGTGATAGGATTTAGCACCAGATTTGGTCGAATTAGACGACAGTTTGGTTCAGTCATCTTAAAGGTCTTTTCCAACCAAAGCAATTCTATGATTCCGTGACTGATTCATTAATAATTTCCTGGCATTCCCAAAGTGCAGGACAGAGCTGTTAGTGTGGACCACACAGCAGACTTGTCCTGTGTTATCCAGCTGTTGGAGCAGAAGCAGGGGTTTGCTTGAATTTAAATGCCGTAGCCAAATACCATTTGGCATACTGTAATATTTATGAATGACATACAGTTTACCACCTGCTGAAGAATATTTTTTTTAATTAATTAATGGATAATTTTGGTGGTTGCAATTATAAGAGGATGTTTTTGTTTTATTTGGGAGTAAATTGTTGTATTGCAAAACCTCCATTCACAGCCTCGGCATTTAGGTGTTGTTTATACCTTAAACAGCAGATTAAATCCACAGCATATTTCAGTGCTCCTTTCCCAGCAACAACTTCATTTCCAGTGGAATCTAAAAACCTGATAATTATATGACATCCTGTAAATAAACCATCTCTAGAAGGCTTTAGAGAATTTAATAACTGAGGCAATACACAAGACAGAAAATAATGCTGCAAAGACAATGTACTGTAGCTGAACAAACGAAACCAGATTAATTAAAAGATCAAATGTTGAGAGGAAATGAAGGAATGTAAGTTTTAATGGAACTGAACAGAGGCAGAAAATAAGTGATATGGAGGACTTTTCCTAAAGAAAGGGACATCTTTGAGTAACAGTTGAGATTGGGTGAGGAAAGGATGACAGGCTCCCAAAAAGGGGAGCTGCCAGTGAAGCCTACGTAGCCCCAGAGGTGATGAAGCATTGGATGAAACTGAGCAAAGCGATGGTCTAAGTGCCAGGAGGGCAGGGCTGGCTCCTGGCAGAGGTACCCTGGGCAGCTGCTGAGGGCTGCAGTAGGAAGCAGCCAGCCTTGCTTTTTCTGTGCTTGTGCCAGAGCCCTGGAAAGGCAGCCTGTGGGCAGGAGAAAAGGGTATCAAGCAGCAGCATTTGCAGCTGAGATGTCTTCTTAGAAATTAGGCTGTTACTGAATCCCTTCCTCCCTTGGGCAGCAGAGCAGCAGACTCTGATTCTCTCTTGTTTCAGAACTGATTTGGCCCTTCCTTGGCCCAGCCCAAGATCACATCAAGGCTGACATCCATCTGGAGTGAGGGCTGCATGATGCTGTCAGCAGCATATTGCAAAGCCTTTGCTATGTGTGACTTGTCAGCAGTGGCCAGCAAGCCCCCAGAATGACATCATGAACTTCATTTTCTAACAGCATTACTCAAGACTCTACTGGTTAACACATCATTAACAGCAGGAGCCTCTTCTGCAAAATGTTGGGTACTGGCAACAATGGCTGTTTGCCCATGATTTAGTGCTTCATGTTGTTGTTGTTGTAAAACCCACAGATCAACATTATTATGCCATTAGCATGAAGCAGGTCAGTACGGAGCCAAAAATGCCTGCATTCAGAGCAAATTACAGTGTGTCCCTGGTGCTACGTGATCTGGTACAATGTGACTTTGCTTATGGTTTAACTCAGCTGAGGAAAAATGACTCTTCAGCGATGAAAAAATGATTAATGAGCTCTGAGACAAGTGAAATTTCTCATAATTTATATCATAGCTGCCAGGGATTTTGCTTTTGAGTTTTCCCTCAATTTTGGGGGAAGGGTTCACCTCTTGACTTAGAAGGTGGGTGACTCCCACAGGGAGATGTGCAAGACATTATCAGATATTCATCTTCATTGCTCTTGCTTCTCTTGTTGTTTCCTAAGTAGTTTTGCAGTAAGTTTTCTGTTTCATTTGATTCCAAGTAAACTTGGTAAAGAGAATCTGTGGTGTATGGAATCTACATCTGTTTTAAACTTTGCTGTAGTGTTGTGTATTATTATTATTAATAATAATTTTAATATTTAATATGAGAAAGTTTATTCTTCTCCTCTCTGATATTCCATCTTGCAAGTTGTTGTATGTAGTGTAAAATCACCATAGCTGCAGAACTGCTTAGATACATGATTAATATTTAAAGCAGATTACATACTTTCTATTGGTTTTGCTAATGCATTAGTAAACAGAAAAGGAGGAAAAGAAAACCTTTATCTAAAATCCAGGGAAGAAAAATTAGAACTAGACAGAACTAAACACGACTAATTACAGAAGTAGAATGCTTAAAAGGAACTCCCCCCTCACTGGGAAAACTGAAACTCACTTTTTTTAATAACTTCAATATTCCTTGTATTCAGTATGTAGAAATAATGATATAATCCTTCCCAGCAAGGAAGAGAAAACCACTGTGTTTTGTGAGTCATGTAGCAGCATGCATCTGAGTTAGCTGTTTGTAGAGGTGTTGGGAGCATTGCAACAGTGCTAGCCACAGAGACATGTAGGCTGATCAATTCTGTGCAAGATCTAGTACTCCAGCCAAGTGTTATGCCAGGTTGCTACAGGTTTCTGTTTTCATTGTTGTCATTGCAGGGTGTAAAATTCTTTTTGCAAATGTTTGCTCTTTTGTTGATGCCGGAGGTTTCTGGTACTTTGCCCATCAGCCTAGGCTATCTGGCTTCAAATTCCTCTAAATATGCTCTCACTAATTCCCCATTTCTAGTCCATCTTTACAGGAGATAGTAAAATGTCTTCTATCATCTCAGAGTTTCTCCACCATGGCACTGGGCAGCTTCCTACTAGCCCTCTGTGGGTCTGAATTGCTGGTGTTGGACCTGCTGAAGGCTGTCTCTAAGCTTACCAGATAACAGAATCATAGAATGGTAGATGTAGGTGTGGTACAGCTACTGTACAGCTACAGTCTCCTAGTGTTACAGCTGCTGCATTTTAAGTATATTGCTCCCTCTGGCTACCTGAACAACTACGCTTGGACTGGCACATCTGTGTGTGGTGGCCTCTGGCCTTAATCTTTTGTACAACTGCTACTCTCCCAGTTGTTCCTATAGTGTGTGCTTCACAGCTCAGCACAGAATCGCAGACTGTCAGGGACTGGAAGGGACCTCCAAAGCTCATCCAGTCCAGCCCCTCTGCCAGAGCAGGATCACCTATACCAGATCACATAGGAACATGTCCAGACAGGCCTTGAATATCTGCAGAGAGAGAGACTCCACAACCACCTCGGGTCAGCCTGTTCCAGTGTGCTTACAACACTCTGCAGCCCCACTTCTCCAGCTGGTGCTGGGCTGCTGTGCACTTTGTGGGAGCGTGGAGCTGAGTCCTTAAGTTTACAAGACGTTGATTCCTGCCTGCTTGTCTTGACTTTACCGCTGAGCTCTGGTTATTGCTGAGTATCCAGGTGAAATTGAGCTGCTTTGTTCTAGTGCATTGTATTGTGAATTGCTTGATTCTGGTCCAGTGTTTGCTTGTCTTTTGAAGATAATGTGTTCAACAGCCCAACACTTGCATCTATTTACATATGATCACAAAGCCTTTGTGTGGCCCAAGTCTCAGAAGCTGGAGGAGTCATTTACTGTGATTACATGCTTACTGCCACCGAAAGTGAACAGATCCTCTCCATCTTTTCCCAGATTGACAAATTGCCCCTCTGCTCCCTTCCTCGACTTGCACTATATGACACAACGCTCCAGCTGTATCATGTCCTGACATACTGCTTTGCTTTGCTGTGTCCTCGGTCATCCTTTCACGTGATTGTTCATCTCAGGATGTCATTCCTTAGTTAAGCTGGGAGAGTATGGAAGTTCCCTCACATAAAACCCAGTTTGGAGGAGGGACCTCTTCTCTTGGCTGGTAGAAGGTAGATTTTACCCCTTGAAATCTCCCTAGTTATACAGCGTAAATAATTTTTCAGTGCCTATAATTACTCTCCATTTTCACCCTTTAGCCTTCAGTAGAAGACTTCAGGCTGAAGTCTTGGTCTTCTATTCAAAAGAATTATCAGTGTGGCAACATAGAAAGTCTGTGCTGTTTGGTATTTCTACTGGTAACAGTGAGCAAGGTGTTTTCAGTCTCTGTATAAGACCTTCTAAGTCATCAGGACTACCCTGATATGTGCTGAGCCACTGGCATTATGCTCAGACTGCTGTAGCTGACCTCTGGCACAATGGTGTGGCTCTGACTAGTTCATGGAGGAGCTCTTCATTAGTATCAATCACAAAGAAATATGCTAGGATTGCTGCTTTGCTTGTTTCTTTATTTGGCCAGATAAATATCTGGTCCCAGGTCTTGGACAATCCCCACTGCTCTCTGGCATGTGCTAGCTGCCATGAGCACCTTCAAGGTCTGCAAAGCTATATAAGGGATACACAGATATAACTGATCATTACTTGAATCCTTTTGTCTCCTTGGTCTGAGCATTTTCTGCATGACTCAGCTGGATTCTTTCAGATGTCCTCAGATATTTGGTAGATAGACAATCCCATCCTCCCTTGGTGTTCTGCTCCAAATAATTTAAAATATTTGATGTAACCTAATACTGTCTTCCTGGATTGTCTGTACCTCAGCTAAGTTTCTCCTACAAGAGTGTCCTTGCTGAAGCTTTGACATTTGGTTCAATTTACACTTCACCGGGTCTAGACCCTGGCTGGTGTTTGCTGCAGATGGAAGTCAACAGATGCAGATGAATCTCATCACCTTCTTCATGATGATGGGATTTCTCAATGCCACAGGAAGTAGTAGTTTTGCCCTAAGGTGAATGGATTTTTGTGTCTTTGACAGGTACTAAATAGGAAGTGTTTGCACCAAATTGGAATTTCTGTTCAGATCTATGGCCCGTGGTTTTAGGCTGTGAAGACTTTCTGCCAGAGGGATTCTTTCCTGAAACTAGGCTGCTGGCTTTCAGTAGGAGTGATTGCCAGTTAAATTTTCAGTGCCTCCACTGTGGTTAACACAGTCAAATGTTTCAGGAAGCTTGGGGTTGCATGGAAGGAAAATGGAAGATTTACTACTGGAGCTTTAAGCATCCAGCACCTTAGGGGCACCATGTTGCTCTCATCTCCCAGAACCTTTCTCCGATCTTTGCTTACCTCTCAGTTCTGAAGATATCCCCCAAGTCTGTTTCCATAGACGCTGAATGGCAGTGTCTGCTCTTTCATGGATATCCTACTGACTATACACTTGTGTGGCAGTCAAAGATTGCTCCTACAGCATATTAATAGCACTTGGCCACAATTCTTCAGTCTAATGGTGCCACTTAGCAGTGCTGCAGGAAATTACATTTCAGTGATTCCCTCAACCAGCTGGAACAGAAATGGTCATATTGATCTAATAGCAAAGTTTCAAATTTAGCAGCAGAACTGCAGGCAGCTTGTTCTGGTAGTGCAGAACACCAAATAATTTGCTGCATTCACATAGGAGTGCTCTCTCACCTGTAAATGAGGAGGAAGCTACAACTATGATCTGGATCAGAAAGGAAGAGACTGCCCAGTCACACTGCCCAGTGCTAATGGGAAAGGTGCTGTTGGAAGATGAGAAGTTGTATTTTTCTTAGAATCCAAGCATCATTTTTCCTGGAAAATAGCTCAGAGATCATCAAGGCCAACTGTCAGCCTGACATACCATGGCCATTAAACCATGTCCTGAGGTGCCACGTCTACACATTTGCAGGTAAACTTGCTGCTGTCTCCTTGCAGGTGAATTTGATGCTCTTTTCTCCTTTCTGGGTTCTGTTAGTTTGAACCTCATCTCCTTGTTCTGTGCTACTAGCACTCCCAGGATGGCTCAGCTGCCCTTCCCATCTGGAAGCATTTCTTTACATTTACATCTGTTTCTGCAGTGCCTTCTTGTAAGATGGAAATATCCATAAATGTTTTGTGTCTAATTAAATGAGTCCTTTATGTTTCCAAGGTTACCTATAGTATGGAATTTCCAATTTTACAATAAAAGCACCTATTCCTTGTACTGAGTATTATTATTATCCATTTATTTAATTTTTTTTTTTAGGAGGAAGGTAAACTAATCCAATATCTCTTACTTCTGTGCAGGATCAAAAATAGTCCAGAACTTTTACCTTATGTTCAAAGAGTTTTGGACTCTATACTCAGCAGTTGTATCTTTATTTGCTTCTTACCTTCGTTTCCAGGTGGGAAATGAAGATGAGAAGTCCTAATGGGTAAGAAGTCCCCTAGAAATCCTAATGGGTAAATGCAAAACATGTAGTTTTATTAAACTTTATGATAGTGACAGAGAAGCAGCATTTGTGTCTTCTGCCGATTTTGAAAGGTGATTTTACTGCCATCATGGCTTTGTCTGTTTAACTGAAAATGATTTTATATAACCTAGAATATCTTACACTTACTGGGAGTGATGTGGTAGTAGACAAGTAAAGGGTCTTTCCCGGGTAGTCATTCAAGGAAAAATGAGTGACACCCAGACACTGCACCACATGAGTCTCAGCATGTGTTTCTTCTCTCTGTTTAGGCCTTAGAGCTTTAAGGTCAAGCAGGGCTCTGAAACAAATTTGATTGTGTTACAATCAACTCTGTCTACGTCAGACATTTTAATTGTGCTTTTACAGTTACCTCTGTCTAGAGAGATAAAATATTAAACACATAATGAATAATGCAGCTATCTCACAATTCTGTGATCTTTGTGTGCATAAGGAAGTCATAAATTGCCTGGGATATTGAACTGGCACAACAGGTGCTTTTCTTTCTGCAGTGACAGCTAATGCAGTGACGAGCTGAACGGTGTAACGTTGACCATTGTATGTTTTTTTAGATGAGAAATGGTAGTTTTTCATCTCTCACTGCAGGAGCAGAGCTATGCATTTGTCTGCTCCGTGGCAGCTAATGGAGCTGTGTGGAAAGCCAAGGTTTGACATAGCTCCGTGCAGCATTGTGCAAAGGAGATGCCAATAGATGCAAACATCTGTATGAAATTGCTTCTCGAGCAATGGAAAGAAAACTGAAGTTGCTTTAGGTAAAGAGCTGTTTACTCTTGGCTTCTAGATTCTTCCTTTGGGGATACAGTTCTCCTTTCTCGCTTACCACATGATGATGCTGTCTCAGCTGACTTGACTTTGTTGATTTTTCATTTTTTTTTTCTAATGAGCTCCAACTGCCCCTACCGTTCCCTCCATACCTTTCCTCCTTCATTTCACTTCCTTTCCTTTCACTCCTTGGCTTACTTCTTCAGTCTGACCACTGGTAGATGTTCCTTTTGTGCCTTAATTGTTTTCCCCATGTGTGCAGGGAAACTGAATTTCAGTCAGGACTATGCCATTTAATTTTCAACATTTAGATGGATTTTTTAATTCCCATTTGCCTTGCTGATGACTGGGCCCTGGTATGGAGCATTTCTTCTTTAAAGAAAAAACTTTCAAAAGGGAGAATTTCACTTTTTAAATTAATCACCATGGCAACCTTTACAGTGCCTTTCCAAACATAGAAAGTTGCCTTTAAGAAGCATGCTCGTCTGAGAGAAAGGTGAGTTTTTACAGCTTCTATCAATGCTCCCAGAGAATATAACATTTTATAAAAATCACTCAGAGGGACTTTTACATGCAGAAAGGAAAAGTTATATGATTCTGGTGGTGTGGGGTATTTTTAAGGATGCTGCATGCTAACTAATCTCATCATAATGCTGGCTTAAAATAGACTTGAAGAACTAGATACAGTCTGGCAGTAATGCTTGTGATAAGATATTACCAGATATCATCCAGGTGAAAATAGTTAACAGTTTGTCAACATTTCTCTCATACTTAAAACAGCATTTCCCCCTTTTCCTAATCCTGGGCTGCCTTTTCATGCATATTCAGAGTCTTACTAGGAAATTATTTTTTTTAAAGCAAAAAAAAAAAAGTGAGGTAAAAAAATAGAGGAGGGAGAAAGCAAGTCACTCATGCTTGAAAAGAAGAAAATCTCTCACACCTTAAAGCCTGGTGAAATGTAGCTTCAGCACTCATCTCTGTGGTGTTTTGGTTTTTCACAGTACTCAGATGGATTATTTTATATTCTATTTCTGTGTATATTAGATCCAACAAACATGGGATTTGTCTCCCCACTGGAAATTCCCCAGTGCTAATAATGGACATTAGATGAAGTCTCGGTTTTCCCTGAAATAGGAACTCTGGTGGTTTATTCTAAAACTACCAAAATAACAGCATTTTAGAATGAAACTTTCTGTCTCTTAGGAGGTATGGGATTGGAGAAGGAGCTTACAGACTAGGAACTTCAGTCTCTGTGCAGATTTCAGAGAGTGCTAGGGAGGCTGATGGACTGCAAGAGACAGTCACTTCTAATCAAATTGCAAAAAAACAATATGGAAAACATTCTGCTGAAATTTCCAGCTTGCTTCACTGAGGTTAAATATAATGACTCAGGGTGTGGGGGCAGTGTTCTTGCACTTTATGTAGAGGCAGGAGAGCAGGTCAGTAGAGGACTTTTCCTTTAGCATGCCAGCTGTCATTGTAATTGTGAGGTCTTCTTTGCCTGTGGGTGGCTGGCTGAACCACGCTGCTTGGTGTCTGGAGTGAGCATGATGGGCTTGGGTCATGAGTTCAGCACCTGGGTTTATTCAGCTGGATGGTCACAATGCATTTCTATTTCACTGGTCTCATCCCAAGTTTGGAGGAAGCAAGCTGATTCTGCTAGAATTCATAGAACCATAGAATGGTTTGGGTTAGAAGAGACCTTAAAAATCATCTAGTTCTGGTCTCCTGACATGGGCAGAAACATATTGCACCAGATCAGGTTGCTAAAGGCCTCATTCATACTGACCTTGAAAACGTCTAGGGATGTGGCCTCCATGACCATCCTGGGAAAACTGTTTTAGTGTTTCACCACCCTCACCGTAAAGAATTTTGTCTTAATATCCAAACTAAATCTTGCTTCAATCCATTCCCTCACATTCTATGACTACAGCCATTGTAAAAAGTCCTTCCCCAGCTTTCTTGTAGGCTTCCTTCAGGTACTGGAAGGCTGTTATAAGGTCCACCTGGAGCTTCCTTTTCTGAAAAGCTGAACAGCCCCATCTCTCTCAGCCTGTCCCCATAAGGCAGGTGCTGCAGCTCTCTGATCAGTTTTGTGGCCCTCCTCTGAACCCACTCCAACAGTTTGATGTCTTTGTTATGCTGGGGTTCCCAAGAATGGATGCAGTACTCCAGATGGGATCTCACATTAGAGCTGGGTGATGCCATGAGCATTTTTCTGTATGGTGCATGTATGGAAGGAACAGATTAAAAAGCACCTCTAAAGAGGGGAAAGTTTTGTAAAGACTTTTTAAAATGTATTGCATTATTGAAACAAGTCATTTAAAGGCGACAGCCTTAAGTTCAACACCTCAATAGTTCAATTAAAAGTAAATGCAGTTAAAAATAAGTTCAATCACTGCATTATTCATGTTATGTAACATCTTTAGACAAGTTTAACTTTTAGAGAAAAGTTTGCAATGAAGTTAGTAACACCTATCTGAAGTGTGCGTCCTTTTGAGATGTCTCTGTCATCACACAGGGATATTTTTGTTTCATATCAAATATGGGTAAGTAAAAAATTGCCTTTTGTGCTTTTGTGATGGAGGATAGGATTGGTGTCATCTGATGGACTGGGTTGGTTGTTTTTTTTTTAATATCTACAGGGTCCTGTCAAGAGCATTATTTTAAATTCCAAAGTGAACTGAAAGCTTGACAAGGTGTTCTGGTCAGTGAACAGCTCAGCCAGCAGTACATCTACAAAGCACCGCTGAGGCATGGGATTGTGTCTGCAGGAAAGCTGATAGCAGTGGTTGCAGGCAGAACAAAAAATCTTCCCAAAAAAGCAGCAACTGTTGTGAATCACCATAGCCAAGTTTCTGAAAAATTGGCTGGAGGATTGCCCTTCTGCAGGTTGTTAGATGTTTTCCTTCCCCAGCACTTCTGATGGATGGGTTTATAACTAGGTCACAATACTTCTTCTGGCATCCATCAGCACGTAGCAAAATCTAGTGCACGGTGTTGACACCGAGAAAGTTGGATTCAGGGTTTGCAGCTGTCAAAGGTGCATCTTTACTGTCATGTTTTTGCAGACAATATATGTTCATTTCTATCCAAAGGGTGAACAGCAGACTTCACAGACCATAAATAATGATTGTAGTTTTAAAATTAAGAAGAGGTCTGTGGCATAGAGCAGTAAGGGAGAAGGGAACTTTGTTTCATGCATTTATAGTCCCTTGCTTTTGTATCAATCAAAAAGAAAGCAGTCAGGGAATTATCACATTGCAGGCATGAAAAATGTTTATGGTCTTTGTATTTGCTGAATGTAAGTTTAGTGTCCAGGAGAATAATCACTGAATTCTACACTGTGGATATTCACAGTAATTGGATTAAAGTAACTGATTTGAGATTATTTTTTTTTAATTGAAAATTATATATAAACCTTCTTCATAGAATGGCACAATCATTTGGACTGAAAGGAACCTTAAAGATGATCTTGGTCCAACCTGCTTGCCAACAGTTCCATCAGCTCCACTAGACCAGGTTGCTCAAAGCCCCATCCAGCGCATCCTTAGGGTGGAACATCCACAACTTCTCTGGGCAACCTGTTCCACTGTCTTGCCACTCTCAGAACTTCTTCCTTTTATCACTTTCAGTTTGAAACCATTTGCCCCTGTCTGATCACAATATACCCTTGTAAAAGGTCTCTCTTCATATTTTTTTATAGGCCACCTTTAGGTACTAGAAGGCTATTCTAAGGTCTCTCTGGAACCTTCTCTTCTCCAGGCTGAAGTGCCTCGACTCTTAAAGTCTGTATTGATAGCAGAAGTGCCCCAGCTCTCTGATAATTTTTGTGGTGCAACAGGTCTGTGTCTTTCTTGACAGTTGGGGCCCAGAGCTGAACACAATACTCCAAGTGATGTCTCAAAAGAGCAGGAGAGAGGAATCACTTCCCTGGATCTGCTGGTCATGCTTCTTTAAGAAGAAAAAGGGCGTTAGAGAACTGAATATATTGAGAACATTTGGACAGCAACTTACAGAACTTAAGAACTGCTATGAATCATCATTGCATTTAGTCTGATACTTAGGTGCTTGTGAACTTACCTATAAAATGGATTTCTAACAGAAAAAAAATGGGGAAAAAAATAAGGAAAGGTTCCATATTTTTGTCAGTGATATTTTCTTTATCTTGGTTGGTTTAGATTTACTTTTTTAAAAGTTCAAGTGGAACCCCATAACAGAAAAATGCATTATGAGAAGGATAACTTTGATAGTTGCAAATGCAGGAGCAAACCCCAAACCCAGCAGTTTGTTAAAAAGGGAGAGAATGTAACTATCATTTCTTTGCCATGGCTTGATCACTCAAAAAGGTATTTCATCAAAGAAAGATGTCACATAAAGGGTCTGAAAATGTCACAAACTTCATCAGGAACTGAGAGGAAATACCCTCTGGCAGGTTATATTCTTAGCTAATGTTTATTTCCTCACAAAACTTTATCCACTCCAGTTCTATTGCATCTACTCTTTCACTCCTAGACATGTCCTACATTGATTGAGGCACTAAAATAATCATTGGAAACTGATTTCCAGATTGCTGTTTGTGCAATTTTAGTCCTGGTTGCTGTGATCCATTAATAGCCTTTTGTAAGCAGGCTCATGTTGCTTTGTAAACTAAGGCAAATGGCTCTGCTTGGTCATTTAGTTCTCAAAGGAATTTAACAAGAACATTATCTCTAACCTCAACCTTCTCAGGATTTAGGCTCAGAGGGTTAGGAAGAGGTGAGTCCAGTTGCACCCATAATTTTCAGTGCCATTTTGAGTTTAAAGTTCAGATCATGCAAAAGCAGCCTAGACAGCAGCCATGTCCTGGGCTGCAGCAAGAGCTGTGTGGCTAGCAGGGCAAGGGAGGTGACTCTCGCCCATTTACTCTGCTCTCCTGAGACCCCATTTGGAGTACTGTGTGCAGTTCTGGAGCCCCAACACAAGAAGGACATGGAACTGTTGGAGCAAGTCCAGAGGAGGCCAAAGAGATGCTCAGAGGGCTGCAGCACCTCTGCTATGAAGACAGGCTACAAGAGTTCGGGTTCTTCAGCCTGGAGAAGACTTTGAGGAGACCTTGGAGTGGCCTTTCAGTATCTGAAGGGGGCTTACAGAAGCCTGGGGAGGGACTATTGACAAGGTCTTGTAATGACAGGATGAGGAGTAATGGGTTTAAACTGGCAGAGGGGAAATTTAAATTGGATGTTAGGAAGAAGTTCTTTGCAGTGAGTGTGGTGAGACACTGGCACAGGTTGCCCAGGGAGGTTGTGACTGCTCCCTTCCTGGAGGTGTTCAAGGCCGGGTTGGATGAGGCCTTGAGTGACCTGTTCTAGTGGGAGGTGTCCCTGCCTATGGCAGGGGGTTGGAGCTGGGTGATCTTTGAGATCACTCCCAACCTAAACCATTCTATGATTGTATCTAATATGAAGAGATACCTGTTGCACTTTCTTTCAGGGAGTATATCATAGAATCACAGAATGCCAGGTTGGAAGGGATACTAGATAATAGTGTAATTTAAAGGAGCTGGCCCAGCACCCTGAGTCTTAACAACTGTCCAACATAGAAGAATCCACTACTTCCCCGGGAGATGATTCCAACTACTAACTGTTCTCATAGGGAAAAAATTTCTTCTGGAGTTCAATAGGAATCTCTCTAGGAGTAACTTGTACCCATTACCCCTTGTCTTTTCCACCTGACTCCTTGTAGAAAGGGAATGTCCACCTTCTTTGCAGCCACCCTTTATATACTGGTCCATGGTGATTAGGTCTCCCTAAGTATTCTTTTCTCCAGGCTGAACAAAACCACCTCAGTTTTTCTTCATATGGCAGGGCTTCCAGTCCTCTGCTCATATGGACTGGAATGATCCTGCAATGAATGGAGGAGATATACAAGACAGCTTTATGTAATTCCATCTTATCAGACATTTCTCCAGGGAAAGAATGAGATAGGTGGATTGGTTTGTTGGGTTTATGTTGTTGGGTTTGTCAGCTTTTCTAAATGAAGCAGGATTGGGAGGGAAGGGGGAAGGGAGGGAAGGATTGGGGCCTGATGAGATCCACCCACGGGTCCTGAGGGAACTGGCAGATGAAGTTGCCAAACCACTGTGCATCATATTTGAAAAGTCATGGCAGACTGGTGAAGTTCCTGCTGACTGGAGAAGGGCAAACATAACACCCATCTTCAAGAAGGGTAAAAAGAATGACCCTGGAAACTACAGACCAGTCAGCCTCACCTCTGTGCCTGGCAAGATCATGGAGCAGATCCTGCTGAAAGTCCTGCTAAGGCAAATGGAAAACAAAGCAGAGGTGATTGGTGGGAACCAGCATGGCTTCACCAAGGGCAGATCTTGCCTGACAAATTTAGTGGCTTTCTATGATGAAGTCACAGCGACAGTGGACAAGGGAAAGGCAGCTGATGTCATCTACCTGGACCTGAGTAAAGCATTTGACTCTGTCCCACATGACATCCTGGTCACCAAACTGGAAAAGCATGGACTTGATGGATGGACCACTCGCTGGATAAGGAATTGGCTGGATGGTCGAACCCAGAGAGTGGCGATCAACGGCACAATGTCCACCTGGAGACCAGTGACAAGTGGTGTCCCTCAGGGGTCAGTGCTGGGACCAGTGCTGTTTAACATCTTTGTCAGTGACATGGACAGAGGAATGGAGTGCACCCTCAGCAAGTTTGCAGATGACACCAAGCTGTGTGGCACAGTCGACTTGCTAGAGGGCAGGGATGCCATCCAGAGGGACCTGGACAGGCTGGAGAGTTGGGCCCAGGCCAACCTGATGAAATTCAATAAGGCCAAGTGTAAGGTCCTGCACCTGGGTAGGCACAATCCCAAGCACAAATACAGGCTGGGTGGTGAATGGCTGGAGAGCAGCCCTGAGGAAAAGGACCTTGGAGTCTGGGTTGATGAAAAGCTCAACATGAGTCTGCAGTGTGCACATGCAGCCCAGACAGCCAACCGAGTCCTAGGCTGCATCAAGAGAAGCGTGGCCAGCAGGGCAAGGGAGGTGATTCTGCCCCTTTACTCTGCTCTCGTCAGACCCCACCTGGAGTACTGTGTGCAGTTCTGGAACCCTCAGCACAGGAAGGACATGGAAGTGTTGGAGCGGGTCCAGAGGAGGGCCACAAAGATGATCAGAGGGCTGGAGCAGCTCTCCTATGAGGACAGGCTGAGGGAGTTGGGGCTCTTCAGCCTGGAGAAGAGAAGGCTTCGAGGGGACCTGATAGTAGCCTTCCAGTATCTGAAGGGGGCCTACAGGAAGGCTGGGGAAGGATTATTTACAAGGTCCTGCAATGACAGGACAAGGGGCAATGGGCTTAAACTGGCAGAGGGGAGATTTAGACTAGATGTTAGGAGGAAGTTCTTTACAGTAAGGGTGGTGAGGCACTGGAACAGGTTGCCCAGGGAGGTTGTGGATGCTCCCTCCCTGGATGTGTTCAAGGCCAGATTGGATGAGGCCTTGAGTAACCTGTACTAGAGGGAGGTGTCCCTGCCTATGGCAGGGGGTTGGAACTAGATGATCCTTGAGGTCCCTTCCAACCTTACCATTCTATGATTCTATGAAGGATTTTGGATTTGGAAGGCTTTGATGTTATTTTTTGTTTGTGTGGGGTTTGTGTTTGGTTTTGGTTTTGTCTTGGTTTTCTTTTTTTTTCATTGGCTCGGCTGCTTATCAGGTTAAAGTGTCCCACCAATGGACTTTACTGTTCTCTTGGTTTCTTGGTACGCTGCCGCTGCTGTGTTTGAGTTTCTTCTTTGTGGATGGAATACCATCATGGAGCAACCATCTTGTCAGTGGAGCATCCAGCTAATATCCAGTGTTTTATTTAGTACAGAAAACCAGCATAAAGTCTATCTTGCATGCTTTAGATGCTTTTCTGAATTGCTAAGGTGTCAGCTAATAATTAGCACATGAAAAAAACAGAGAGGCTTGCCGTTGTGCAAGGCTGTTATTCAGTAAACGAGTTAGAGCATGGACTTTTCTGTGAAAAGGAACAGTCCTCCTTCACTACCTGGTTGCTTTGAGTCTTCAAAACTTCTGTGATATTCAAAGCAAATTCAGTGGCATTCTCACAGTGGAATGTTCTTTAAAATTTAACTTTCAATATATCTGCAATGCTTAGGACTTTGAATATTTGCTGAATTTGTTCTGTATGTTTATTTATTTGACTATCTGTCCACGCTTTTCAAAATGAGCAGATGCTAATGGAACATTGAGTGTCAGAGGTATGAGTGAAGAAAGGAAAAGTTTTGATGACAGATTATTTGTGAATGTCCTTCTACTGAGAAGACATCAGCCACAGGAGCTAAATTTGAGCACATTTCTTTTTATAGGCTCTTTCTGTAATCAAACTGGTTTAGCTGGATTCAGAAAATTTGTTTCTCTTCTGTGCCTCTTCTTAACTTTTAGGAGCATCCAGCTAATATCCAGTGTTTTATTTAGTACAGAAAACCAGCATAAAGTCTATCTTGCATGCTTTAGATGCTTTTCTGAATTGCTAAGGTGTCAGCTAATAATTAGCACATGAAAAAAACAGAGAGGCTTGCCGTTGTGCAAGGCTGTTATTCAGTAAACGAGTTAGAGCATGGGCTTTACAAAAATACATCTCAGGTCCTACAATGTAGTTACTGCATTTTTATACCCTTGTACCATTTCTTCTGATTCTACTATAAAGAGATCAGGAAATTACAATAGTCTTGATCAGCATAGAACTTCTTTCCAACTCTAGGTACTCATCTAGCCAGAATCAGACAGTCATTATGTGATTACAGAATCACAGAACTTTACAGGTTGGAAGAGACTTCCAGAGACTGAGTCCAACCCCCCTGCCAAAACAGGATCTCTTAGGGCAGTTCACACAGGAATGCATCCAGGTGGGTTTGGAAAGTGTCCAGAGAAGGAGACTCCGCAACCTCTCTGGATTGCCTATTCCAGTGCTCTGTTACCCTCACTGTAAAGAAGTTTCTCCTCATGTTGAGGTGAAACCTTCTCTGCTCCAGTTTGTACCCACTGCTCCTTGTCTTAATACTGTGCACCACCAAAAAGAGATTGGCCCCAACCGCTTGACACCAAAAAGAGATTGACCCCATCCACTTGACACCCACCTGTCAGATATTTATACACATTGATCAGATCTCCTCTCAAGTCTTCTCTTCTCCAGACTAAACAGCCCTAGGTCTCTCAGTCTCTCTCCATAGGGGAGATGTTCAAGTACACCAGTCATCCTTGTGGCTCTTCAATGGACTCTTTCCACTAGGTCCCTGTCTCTCCTGAACTGGGGAGCCCAAAACTGGACACAGTTACCACTGCCCTTCAGATTTTCTTGGTCTTCCATCAGCAGCGCAATATAGCTCAGGAGTGAAATAGGCAAGAGCTTTTCTTTGTTCAGTCCAGATCAGAGTACGCTGAGAGTAACCAGTGGGATTGCTGTGAGGAGTGTGTAAGAACACGGCAGGTTTACATACTGTTAATTGCCTGGAGTCTGGCCAGAAAGATGAGGTGACAGATGAACAGAGATTTTCACTGGCATCTGCTGCATGCTACAGCTGCCATCCCCTCTGGGGATCACTATCACTTTATGACCATTTTGAAAACTTGACACCATAGACTTTATTACAACAAAAAAACATTACTTGGGAAGAGAAAGAAGGTGCCGGAAATTAATGATGCACGAATGCAAGAAAAGTAGTACGCATACCTCAAAGTTTCTGGTACACTGGCCTTTGTCAGCCTCTCCTTTCTGTAGAAGCTGATGGTAGACTTAGCTACACTTACTGAAACACCTTTGGAGGGTGGTACTTCTTTACAACATGGTGCTTGTCCAGGCTCTGCTAAGGTGCACCACAGCATGTTCTTCTAGCCTGCAAGACAACCTCTTCTCCAGGAGGTGGTGAGACATGTCTGGACCTCTCTCCCCCTTCTATGAAAGGGAGTGGGAGACTTCTGGACCTCCTTCCAGCTGGGTTCTGGCTTCAGACCCTGGACATATGAATTCCTGGGTCTTGGGATCTGCCCATAGGTCCCAGGTTGTAGAAACAACCTGTATATCCACAATACAGAGTCATTTCAGGTCAAAACCCTTCCTACACATAAGACTTGACACACCTGTTTACTAAGATACCAATCTGCCTTTAAAAGTGTTTTATTCAAGCAAAATGTTTTGCTGCAACATGGATTTAAGATGTTTTTGTTGTCTTAGGCTCTGCTGTACAGGATCTAATAAAAATTACCATCAAAGTTAAAGTCAATTGATGGTTAAAACTATCTGTGGGCAGAAAGCATTTTTGATGCCAAGCTTTTAAAAGGGCCCATAGCTGAGGTAGAATTTGGCCAAAGATGGCAGTGTATGTTCAACCTGCTGCCTGCAGGTCCCCTGGATAATGTGGCCGAAACTGACTCGGGGCTGGGAAATGAGAGGACCAGTGGTGAGCAGTCCCTTAAAAAAGGAGACAAAAAGACAAAAGTTAAATTAAGCCTAGTTTCTGTGCTGAAGATCATTGCTGTTTGGACCATGGAGGCAGACGCATTGAGAGATATCCTGAGCTATCTTTTTCTTATCTGTGAAGTCTCCTGGGTTTTTCAATTCTTTTTCCCTGTTTCACAGATGATGTCTCAGATTGATTGCACTGTTCTCCATTTTAGAGAATATCTGAGAATATCTGATTAAATGAGATAAAAATGAGACTTGTGGTATTTGAAATGTAGCAGTTGACATTCAGCAGCACATTAAGATGTTAAAAAAAAAAGAGGGGAAAAAAAAAAAGAGATTCATCTGCTTTTAAACCTACCTACACTGAAAATTTATATGCATGGCAAGTGCTTCACTTCATTCTTCAGCCAGTACAGTGCATCTGGGAGCTGACCCATTGCTTTGTTTCACAGAGTTTGTGATTTTCCCTGATGTTTGTACTAGGGCTGTGTGTGCAGTTAGCTTTTACTGTACACATATGTGCAAAAGGCTCAAAATCAGTGCAGACAGATTTGACAAGAATCATAGATTTACAGAATGTTAGGGGTTGGAAGGGACCTCTAGAGATCATCAAGTCCAATCCCCTTACCATGGCAGGATTATCTAGGTCCGGTCACACAGGAACACATCAGGTGGGTCTTGAAAGTCTCCAGAGAGAGAGACTCCACAGCCACTCCTGTTCCATACTTCAGCACCCTCACAGTAAAGAAGTTTCTCCTCATGATGAGGTGGGACTCTCTGTGTTCCAGCTTATAGCCATTTTTCCTTGTCCTTGATTTTGATCTTTGAAAATCAAGAATACTCTTGATTTTGAATATCACAGCAATAAGTAGTTGAAAAGAAAGAAAACTACTTTGAAAGCAGTGCTTAATGCAAGTGAAAGTTTTAATTCATCTCAGTGTTCTGAGTCTATTGACTATGAAATGTCAAAAGAGTGAATCTAAGGAATAAAATGTTATAGAGGAATTAAAATGCAAGACTTACAAATTAATCAAATTAACCATCCTGGGGGAAAAAAAAAAATCCATTTAATCACCTGGGTTCGTAAGATTTGGGTTAGCAACATCTTGAATTCAGCACTGTGGTCTTGCAAAATGCCAACAATGACCAGTAAGTTAATAGCAAGTGAAAAGAGCTTTCATATTCACTTAGCTAGGCTCTTCTCTTCATTCATGCCTAAGGAAGACAAAGTGGGGTTTCAGACTGTCATGTAGACCATTAAACCAGGACTATTATGATTCTCTCAAGACATCTTCATGACTTCAGGTTATTACCTTGTATCTCTGTGAGCACTACAGGAGTTTTTCAGTCATGTTAAATAATCATTGTTGAGTGCTAGCTTGTTGTAATTTAATAAACCTTTAGGGCTATAAAAGCAGCTCTCTGATGATGTGCCTAAGGTAAGCATGACCTTTTTATTCATTAAGACTTCAACAGACTTCAGATAACACTGGTTCTGGATGCATTTATATCACAGGTAATGTAGCCACTTTTGTAGGGAAGAAGAAGCTGTTCTGACCTAAAGCACATTTGCAAGTGCATACCTATGTTCCTCTGCAGTTTGTGGCTCTTTAACTCTTTGTTTCTAAATCTGTGCAGATGAAACTGTGTAAACCCAGCACATACACAAACTCCTTCCTCATGGAGTCTTGCTTCTCATTCAAACATCTTTTTGATCACAGCTCAGAGCACAGATCCTAACAACCAGCAATGACTGGCATGGGGTGAGACTGCCTTTCTGTTGAAGGAGGGTAATTGGAAGAACAAATGCAGCAGTAAGAAATACATCTTTGTGAAGATTTGTTTTGCTGATGCTAAAGGGCTCTACAGTGATGCTCTTACATGAGACCTAGAAAGCAAATGAAGTGGAAAAAGATACAACGCAGAAGAGAGGAATAATATGATACTGTTTCCTGCAACCTTTGCTTGATATAGAGATCTTGAAGAGGTGGATTAGGAGGAAGATCTCTGATTCCCTGGAAAATTGTCTGAAGAGCTTGCAAATGTGACAGGGAGGCTGAGCCCATCTACAAGTATCTCAGGCAAGTGAAATTGGAAGGGAAAGGGTAAAACCAGATACATCATTGTGCCACTGTGTAAATCCTTGTCGAAAGGATGGCTTGAACATCGTGAGTGTTTCTGGTGCTACTTCTTGAACCAATCTTAATGTGCAGTTCAGGTCTTCATTTCCTGAAAAAGGAAGGGGGAAGAGCAATGACCAGGGATGGTTGGAGGCATGCAATAGCTTATTGGAGAGGAGGGACAGAGTGAACCAGGTTGCCTCGTCTTGGGAATAGAAATAACAGAGAAGGGAATATGGTAGAGCTCTGTAGTATCATGAGTGGAATAGGGAGGTAAAGGAAAGTGGTCATTCATGATCTTTTTCAATGCAAAACTTTGGGGATGACAAGTTTTAGGGAAGAAGAGCTATTCCTTCCCAGGCTGCACATTTAAGCTCTGTGGTTTCTTTCCATGGAAAATTATATATGCTAAAAATTTGTGTCAATTCAGAATCCAGCTGGACAAAACTTTTTATAGAAAATGAAAAAAAAAATCATTTAGGGAACAGCTTCTGAAACTTCTACAGTTCTAACAAATCCTGTCATCTTTCCAATATTTGGGAGGGAACAAGGTGAAGACTCTGTAAAGCCTCAGAAAACTGAACTTGTCAAGATTCACACAACTCACAGAATTGTTTGGGTTGGAAGGGACCTTAAAGATCATCTAGTTCCAACCCCCTGCCATGAGGAGGGACACCTTCCACTAGACCAGGTTGCTCAAGGCCTCATCCAGCCTGGCCTTGAACACCTCCAGGAATGGGTATCCACAACCTTCCTGGGCAAAAACTGTTCCAGTGTCTCACCAATCTCATTGGACAGAATTCCTTTCTAATCTCAATTTCAATCTACCCTCCTCAAACTTCAGTCTGTTCCCTCTCATTCTATCACTACTAGCCCTTGTCAAAAATCCCTACTTAGCTTTCTTGTAGTCCACTTCAGACACTGAAAGGCTGCTCTAAGGTCTCCCTGGAACTAACTCTCAGCCAACTCTCTTAGCCTGTCCCTATAGGGGAGGTTGTCCATCCCTCTGACCATCTTTGTGGCCTCCTCTGGACCCACTCCCACATCTCCATGTCCCTCTTGTGGTGGAGGCACCAGAACTGGATGCAGTGCTCCATGTGGTGTCTCAGGACAGCAGAGTAGAGGATAAGAATCCCTTCCATCCTGCTGGTCACACAGCTTCGGATGCACAGTGATTTTCTCTCCAGCCAGTCCAGTTCCACAGAAGTCCTGCCACTAGTAGCTTTTCTATTTGCTTATTTAAAGGTTTGCAGCTGGGTGTCCTTTACATCTGATGGAGTCAGAAATGTTTCAGCTTTCTCAAAGCTGCATTTGGCATGTAATCTGGGTTTAGATAAGATTTCCTGAATCAGTTGTTACCAATGGCAAGGGACTTGATGCTGTGTTAGAGTGGTGATATGTAAACTTCTGAAAAATTATTTAATCAAACAAAGGAATCCTAATGCTGTTTTAACACTTTTCCCCAAGGTGTAAAGAAAGATAGCCATGTTTTTCTCTATGCATTTGTTATCTAAGCAGGGCATAAGGTGGGGGAAAAAAGGGGATCTGCCTTTAGACTCTGCTTTCAAGCATGTGTACAAAAGGCAGCAGGTGAATTTTTCTCTCATTCATTTATTTCCACCTAGGATTCAAAGCAAGCAGAAAAGTCTGTCATGGCAACAGGCATGGTTGTCTCTACTGAGTCTGAGATGAAACTGGGTTTGCAGGAGAAACCTTTTATGATACTCACCCTTTCTGAGCTCTGCTTTATCCAGGCTAGCTTCAAGATGTGAAAAAGCTGAGCTGTCTGCAGAGCATCATTGACTTGGATAGGAAATATGGCAATTTGCACAAAGTGAGGAAAGGGTGCTTACCTCTTTAAGGTGAACAAATTTGCTCATTTACTCCTTTCTTGGACATAAAAGTTGAAAGGAATTAAATATGTAATTTGCCTATTTATATACGGCACCTTAAAATCTCTTTTCTGCTCTCTGCTTCCTTATGACCTCACTTATCTGTACCTTGATAACTGTAAACTTTCCAGAGTGACTTTATTTGTGGCCCTATATGAAAATGCACTAAGATTTTCTTCATGAATTTTTGGTGTGTGCTCCCGTTTGCTTGCTCTGCTCTGAAAGGGCCTTGGGGAAAGGATCTGCCTCAGTCTGCTCCTAAGGCCTTCACATAGGGCTGGAACAGAACAAAAAACCCACATAAAAGAGTGATTTCTTTCCAGTGTGAGCACTGACACTCTGATAATACCAAACAAAAAGGACTTACTGCACCTGCCAGCAGCAGTTTGTTATACCAGACAAGGTCTACAAAGTGGGTCAGGGCACTTGAGGCTAATTAAGCACTGTTAGCTAATGGATTGTTTATACAGCTTTGTAACTCTGCAGCGCATTATTACTGCTTATTCATGTCCATATTATCTCTGGTTAGAGACAGGCACATCAGGAAGGAGCCTATAAATACATGTCTGTACCCTGAAGTGGTGCAGGATGGAACAGAACTGGAACTGACCCAAACCTGACAATTGCTACAGGGAGGGGATTTTCCAGGTGGAGAGGTGTCTCCATTCCTGGTGCAGTACAAGTTGAATAACCAAAGCAAATACCCCATCAGACACTTTGGTAAAGTTACTTTTGAGTAGTGCAGGACCCTGTCTTTCATCCCTGTAGTATCTTACAAGTCAACAAAACAAATATCACCATCACATAAAAATTTATGCTCAGGCACATTGTAGTGTTTTTTATTTTATTTTCTCATATGCAGGTTTTATCTGAAGCATTATCAATCCTTCAGTGTCATAAGTATACTACCACTTTCTAAAAGGCTCAGTGTAAAACAATTTTGCTTTAGAAAAGTGGGTAATAAAAAGACATAGCTGGGAGCAATAGAAGTTGGCCAGAAGCAGGGCAGAGAACGCTTTTTCCTGCTGGCAAACTGCACAGCTGAGATGTGTTGGTGGGGAGTGAAAGTGGTTCTCTTATGTGAAACTGCAAACTCTAACAGAAGCTTCAGAAAAGAACAAAAGGGCAGCAAGAAGAGCAACTCCTCATGCAAACGGGGAGCTTGTATGAGGAAAAAGAGCTATAAATAAGGAAGAGAAAGCTGTGTGAGGATTTCAAAATACAGAGAAAGATTTTTGCTGTATGCAGGAGAACAGCTGAGTGTTCAAACCTCATGCAATTTCAAAATACTATACTACTCCCCACTCTTCAATACTTGGTCTGCAGGTGAATGAGCCTTATTCAGAAGGCAGTCCTCTGAAGTGAACAGTCAGCTCTGGCTACTGGCCAGTATTTAATTTTTCAGTTGCATTTACACCACAGCCCTGGCTCCAAATAGTGCTTGTGATTCATTATATTAAATCTGAGAGAGAGGGAAGAGAAACACCTGGGTTTTGTCACATCTGTGCTGGTTAACAGAACACACTAGTGTGCTCCCACTCAGCCACTGAGGCTGCCAAGCTCACTTAAAGCTCATGTTGCAGGAACAGGTACAGGAAGAGGCCACATAGGCAGGCATTTAGCAGCACTGAAGGCAGGAGAAGAGCTCCACTGAACATAAACTGAAGACCCAGTCCACAGTGTACTGCTGGAGAACTCAGCTTTCTTTCTAGATGTCTTGTGTGAGTACAGCCATGCTGCAAAGGTAATTGAAGTAATCCTTAAATTCCACAATTCTCTAACCCACAAAGTCAGGATTCATCGGCAGTGTGAGTTGTTTGCTGGAAGAATAGGGGGAGTTTACTTTAGAGTTTGCTCAGTGACAAGAGTTCACCAGGGTTTCATCTCCCACAAGCTACATGCACTGTTTCCCACAGCTTGCCTACTTCTGATTCCCCCTCCTTTTGTCTCTGCTTGTCATCTGTGGATGTTTTCTTCAACCTCTTAAAAGGACCTTTGTCTGCATGAGAACAAAGTAACATCACAACTTACTGCAACATTGCTGTCTTACTTCTTTTCGGACTCATAATTTAAAAGGAGAAACATAAATAACTGAACAAGATATTGAAAATAATGGAAACTCACTCTCCTAGTAAAGAGAAGTTTCTTCACATAAGTGAAGAAAATAACTGTGCAGTGTCAAGGAAAGTGAGATGAAGAAGTCCCAAATACTTTGAATACATTAGTGCAACACTTTGCTGTAACCTGTGTTATGTTTTGAACACTTTTAAGCATTAAATGTGTTCAAAGAACAATCCATAAAATTAATAATAATGCTGGCATGTTCTCCTTCATATAGTTGTAATTTAATAGCACATCTCTTTAGTGGAAGAAACAAAATGTTGCCTCGACAGGCTGGAGAGGTATGCCCAGGCCAACCTCATGAAATTCAACAAGGCCAAGTGTGTAAGGTCCTGCAACTGGGTAGGAGCAATCCCAAGTACTAGTCCTCGCTGGGTGGCAAATGGCTGGAGAGCAGCTCTGAGGAAAAAGACCTGAGGGTCTTGGTCAGTGAAAAACTCAATATGAGCCAGCAGTGTGCACATGCAGCCCATTCAGCAACCGTGTGCTGGGCTGCAGCAAGAGCAAGGGAGGGGATGCTACCCCTTTAGTCTGCTCTCATCAGACCCCACCGGGAGTACTGTGTGCAGTTCTGGAGCCCTCAACACAAGAAGGATATGGAACCGTAGGAGTGAGTCCAGGGGAGGCCACAAAGAAGCTCAGAGGGCTGCAGCAGCTCTGCTATGAGGACAGGCTATGAGAGTTGAGGATTTTCAGCCTGGAGAAGAGAAGACTTTCAGGAGATCTTGGAGTAGCCTTCTAGTATCTGAATGGGGCCCACAGGAAGGCTGAGGAGGGACTATTTACAAGGTCTTTTAATGACAGGATGAGGAGTAATGGGTTTAAACTAGCAGAGGGGAGATTTCAAACTAGATGTTAGGAAGAAGTTCTTTGCAGTGAGGGTGGTGAGACACTGGCACAGGTTGCCCAAGGAGGTTGTGGCTGCTTCCTCCCTGGAGGTGTTCAAGGTCATGTTGGATGAAGCCTTGAGTGACCTGTACCAGTGGGAGGTGTCCCTGCCTATGGCAGGGGGTTGGAACTAGATGATCTTTGAGGTCCTTCCAACCTAAATCATTCTATGATTCTATAACTAGAGGCAAAGTATTGATTTAATATATTTTTCAGTTATCGTCAATCTACAAGTTCTGCAGTTCTTAGAGATAACAATATGGCTGCGATATCCTTTATTTTGGTGTTTGAAAAAAAGTGCTGTACAAATAGTGTAGGAAGCTGAGTCACAGCTGCACAAGAGTTTATAGACTGTTTTTGGAAAGTGAAGAAGTGATTTACTTGAACCTCAGAAAAATGTAGCAGTTTATGTTCAGAACCAGTTCCAAAATTAGCTCATTCATTTCACAACCAAATGAAAGCACAGCCTTACCGAGATCCAGCCTAGAAAGTGTGTGCCCATGCCAGGCTCATGCTTAGCACTGGCAGTGCAACTCACTGTCTGTAAGCTTCAGAGGGATGGTTGTTTTAAATGACATGATAACCAGTGGTGATGCTAAAAGGAAAGAGTTGTGGTTAATTTTTTTTAATCCCTTCAGGAAAATTGCACAATATTTTGAGCATCATGAAATTCTAGTGACTACACAAGAATTAATGATTTCTTTTTACAGCTGGAGCTTAGCTTCTCAAAGCTCCTTGTGGCTACGCTTTGTGGCTAACATGGTCAAGGAAATGTGTTGTCCAGACATGCTTATTATCATTCTGCTTGTGTGGATTACTATGCTGCCTTTCCCAAGATAAATCAATTGAATAAGGTGGTTGGGATTTGCTGTCTGTTGTAAAGATGTATTTTCAGAGGTCCAGAAACACCTGGTAGTTATTCATGCCCTGTAAGGAGAAGTTGTGTAAGCAGTTGCTGCAAGGAGTCCTCCCTTCGCAGAGCCTGCAGGAGAGCAGCTCCTGTGAAGTGGTGCAAAGTCAGGTAGCGAGCGTGCAGCTTTGAATACTCAGATGAGAGCAGTTGTGGCAGTTTGAGGGGTCCCAGGTTTCCTTAAGAAGACTGCAGAGCCAAGCCCTGTCTCAGAGGACTGTTATGAATTATGCAAAATTAATAATCAATATTGAAATTTGTTTATTAACATTAGATCTCTCCAGAAAACTTATTTACAGTGTTCGAAATGCACGGTTTGGATAGTTATACACACGGGCAACAGACAATCCAGAACACTTAGGAAACAACCAGCAAACACAAACATGAAACTTAAAATTGGAAAGAGGTTCTTAGTTTCAATTATATTGCTTTGCCTCCTAGGGGACTCAAGAGGCTCCTTTCTTCACTTGGGCAGGAGGCACAATAAAATCTTCTTACAGAATTTCTTACAAAGAGGCTTTGAATAGTATCAGGCAGTGCTCAGACACTTGAAGGGAGTTCTGTTGGTGTCTTGAAAGTCGTTGCAGACAAAGCAGAACAATGTGGCAGGGCAGGGGTAAAGCAAAAGCGAAAAACAGGCCTGTGGCAAAAGCCTATTTATTGATTGCCCAAATATAATGGCCCCAGAGAGACTGGCCAATCAGAATGGCGCTCGGCCAAACATGACCATATTAGGCGAAGGTGGGAACTTACTTTGCCTTATTTGGGAAGGGCAAGTCTGGGCAAGTCTTGTTTCCTCCCTGTGCTCTGCAGAGGCAAGGGCACGATGGGATCATGCCTGGGCAAGCCAGGATCTGTATATTCCACCACAGGGACGGACCAGGTCATTCCTGGAAATTTTAACTTTGTTATTCAGTTCCCTAATCCTGCTGTCACTTTTTAAGTAAGCAGCAAAGTCAAATCTTTCTCTTTTCTCCCCTCCTTTTGGATCTTCAGAAAGACTCTTAGCTGGGTAATTATGCAGGCGTAAACCTGCCTGTGGCCTTCAAGGCCGCAGCGAATTTCAGGTTGCGCAATCATGGCCTTCTTGGGCCTAATGGGAGACACTGTGGGCTGGGGGGTGATGTGTGGAAACAAGCACTGTTGTTTGTGTGGTTTATGTTGATTGGGGGGAAGGTTTGGGGGGAATTCTCATGTATCCTGTATCTGTATTAGATGTTAAGGATTCATCTATGCTGTATTTTTTCCCTTTCCATCTTTAAATATACTTTTCTGTATTTCTCTCCAAATCAGTAAGAGCATTATTGTTTTAGTGCTTTTTTTAAAAAAGTAAAAGAGTGGTGCTGGAAATTAATAATGCACAGATGCAAGAAAAGTAGTACACGTGCCTCAAAGTTTCTGGTACCCTGGCCTTTGTTAGCCTGTCCTTTCTGTAGAAGAAGCTGATGGTAGACTTAGGTGTTTCAGTAAGTGTGGCTGTGGAGGGTGGCACTTCTTTGCAGTGTGGTAAAAGAATCAAATCTATCCAGTCTATAAACTAAATGTAGACAGTAGTTTGCACAGCCTTTCCTCACTTCTGCAAACCCACTCTTTCCATAATTTGCATACAGAAGTGGCCACTCTCTTCCCCTTGGTCATATATTATGGATCAAAGTATATTAATATTTCAGACATTCAAAACCTCTTCTGTGACCTGTGAGTTCACATGTATTGACTTTCAGGGGAACTGAAAGAACAGAGTTGTTAAGGCATTCAATTAGGGAGAGTGGTTAAGGCATTCGGTGAGGGATACCTGTCACCAAAATGAGCAATCTATTCAGTTATGTCTAATTATTTTGAGTTACTGCATCTTACAGTTGCTTACAGTATCCGTATTTCCATATTTTAGGGTCTGCTTTTCCATCTGCTTTTCAGTTTGCCCTTTTCTATCTAGGTTTTCAGCTTGTTGGTTTTTTGGTTTTTTTTAAACAAAGATTGGTTGCTGGTAAAGGCAGAGGAGTTACAGTTACATTAAACGCAAAAGAGTAAAATTATCACTCAGCTTTGTTGCTCCAAAGAGATTGTCTAAAGGTTTTCACCAGAGTATGCTGAGAGTAATTGAAGTAAAGTTGGAACAATTGCATCAGTGTGAACATAAAGAATTTAGAATCATCATTTTACCTTGTAAGATAGTATTTCTTTCTAAGACTGTATAATAGACACACAGGAAATGTCAACTTTGATTTTTTCTTTGGAAAAAAAATGAAACCTATTTTTCATTACAGTTTCTATGTAAAAACTGGCTATTTGACAAGTCCGAGACTGTTTTATGTGAAAGACAATTTCCAGTGTTGCAGGTAATGTTTTACAAGATGGGTGAAGGTGGAATTGTTTTTCAAGCTTAAGGTCATGTTACTGTCACTTGCAGCCTTACTGTTTTCTGTGGAAAAGATCTCTATTTTTAATTTTTCTTAAAAACTACTCCCCACCTAAAATGTAGCATCTTTTTAATATAATAAAAATTCTTTACTCTTGTGAATGCTAAAAAAAAACCATTAATACCAAGTTCTAGGTCATCAATAAGAAAACTGCCCCTTAATAAACTCTGTCCTGTGAGCTGTGTGGGTTATTTGAATGGAAAAGAATTCCTCCTGCAGGCCAGCGATGTAGTAAACCATGACTGTGTATTAATTTAAATATCTATTTGCTCTGATGTCTCCAGCATAGGAGCAAACATAGTCACATTTTTTAATTTTCATTGAAAATGAGGTTTACAGTTTCATTTTTAAAAAAAATTGAAAAATCAAAATTTACAATTTTAACCATGCTAATTTGTGTCCGGTTCTGAGCCCTTCACTTTAAGAAGATGTTGAGTTGCTTGAGTGTATCCAGACAAGGGCACCAAGGCTGCTGAGGGGGCTGGAGCACTGCCCTGTGAGGAGAGGATGAGGGAGCTGGGGTTGTTCAACCTGGAGAACAGGAGGCTCAGGGCAGACCTCATTGCTCTCTACAACTACCCGAAGGGAGGTTGTAGTCAGGTGGGGGTCGGTCTCTTCTGCCAGGCACCCAGTGACAGAACAAGAGGACACAGCGTCAAGCTGCACCAAGGCAGGTTTAGGCTGGAAGTTAGGAAGAAGTTCTTCATGTAAAGAGTGATTGGCATTGGAATGGGCTGTCTGGGGAGGTGGTGGAGTCACCGTCCCTGGAGGTGATTAAAAAGAGACTGGATGAGGCACTTAGTGCCATGGTTTAGTTAAATAGAAGGTGTTAGGTAATGGGTTGGACTTGATGATCTTGAAGGTCTTTTCCAACTTGATCAATTCTGTAATTCTGTGAAATTTTATATTTTAGTTATTCCATGCTGATCCCTTGTATCTAACAGGACTAATTCTTATTCCTGTCAGGTATAAGCTTATCTATTCATGGGGCTGAAAAGCGTGAGCAAATCTGTCAGAGGAGAACCGCAGCAAGCTACCCAGTGTCACAGCATCCGCCTGTGGACAGGCAT
The DNA here is from genome assembly GCA_013396675.1 of Eubucco bourcierii. NCBI lineage: Eukaryota > Metazoa > Chordata > Aves > Piciformes > Ramphastidae > Eubucco > Eubucco bourcierii. The sequence goes on along the minus strand of VWZE01025050.1, from coordinate 481,945 downwards.
CCTTCACTCCCACAAGTCAGAAGGCCAATAAAAATGGAAGCCTCATCTTCTGGATCCAGTATTTCTGGAGTCACTGGCGGAAAAACAAAAACTCATCAGCCAGGTAACAGATACGCCTTGACACCACTTTCAGTTCCATTTCTCTTGTGATGTGCCACAATGTTGTAAAGTTGGTATTAACAGCAGCAGATCATGCTTTACATGGAGATGAGTCCATTGATCATCAGATGTATTGATTGATGTCCTGTCTATGCCTGGTATGATTTTGTCAGTTATAGATTATAGAGAGTAACAATAGTTGAGACAACTGAAAGTGGGAAATAAAAATGTGCATTTAATCGTAAGAAAAAAAACAAAAGAGTACAACACATAGTGGTATCCAAAACGTTAATAAAGAGAGAGCTTTGAGCTATTGTTGTTTGATACTGCTCCACTTATATGTATTTAACTCTGATAAGCCATGAGCTAATGGCAATGCTCTAGAGGCTACAGATATCCCCAGAAGAGCTCACTAATTGACACTAAAGTTGATTTTGAACAAAGGCATAATCCAGGGTGTAAATCAAAGTCTTGCTGCTGAAATGCAAGCAGAAACTCTAGATCTGGAAAAGATTTTACAACATACATTAACTGGTTAACAAAATGAACATTTTTAAAGGAAAGCCTGAATCTCCTGGGAACCATCAAATTCTTATTGACATCATGAGTTCATTCCTTGTTATGTTAATTGCCACAGCTATTTTAGAGGCCTCTTTTCTTGTAACAGGGGAGTACATTTGTGCTGGCCATGTTCAGTCAGTCCTCACAGTGAAAACTAAACTGCAGAATTCTTTCCTCAGTAGATCCCATTAAGGCTGCCTATGAAGTAATTTTGTAGCTACTGTATTGGAGATTCTCAATAATTGTCCATCATTGGTGCCTAGAAGAGTGCATGATGCACCTTGTATCCAGCTCCCAAGGTGCTGTGGGACAGTCTATTTGTGTCAGACAGCTCTGCCTGTAAACCCTTAGAGTGCTTCTGTTACTTTGAAGATCTAAGAAATGGCTTAATTTTTGTACAAGTTGAAAACACAGACTGCTGGTTGCTACGCAGGTCTGCTACCATGAGTTTCACGCATCCATACTATTTAGTCACCATAGTCTTTGTCAACATAGATCAATTAAGAATTTGGAGTGACTCATAACCATATGCTTTGTTAATTTCAGTTCCTCTGTTCACTTGTTTGTCCTTCTGTTTTTCCAGCTTCTGTGTTTTTTCCCTTTGAAGTACAGAAATTACTAGTAGAGAAATGTTGCTGCTGAAGATATGTAATCATGGCAGCAACATGTTGGGACAGTGATGTACTCAAGACAGTCCAATGGAGGGCTACAAGGATGATAAAGGGGATGAAGCACTGTCTTGTGAGGAAAGGCTGAGAGATGTGGGGCTTTTTAGTGTGGAGAAGAGAAGACTGAGAGGAGATTTATTAAATGTTTATAAATATCTGAGGGCTGGGGGTCAAGGAAGAAGGAACAGGGACAGCCTCTGCTAACTTGTGCTCTGGGATAGGATAAGGGGCAATGGATGTGAGCCACAATACATCCATTGAGCCTCAGCATGAGGAAGAACTTCTTTACTGTAAGGGTCCCAGAGCAGTGGAACAGGCTACCCAGAGAAGTTCTGAAATCTCCTTCTCTGGAGACTTTCAAACCCTGTTTGGATGCATTCCTGCGTGATCTGTGCTAAATTATGATTCTGCTCTGGCAGTGTGGTTGAACTCAATGATCTATGGAGGTCCCTTCCAACACCTAACATCCTGTGACTCTGTGATGCTAAAAGACTGACAAAAAAAACCCCCAAACTCTAAATCATAATTTGTGTTTTAAAAGTATCTTGAACATGCAGAATAACTATGCTCATTTTGAGCTGCTACACTTTGTACATCTATGTGTTGGTAGACCTAGCTTGTGCTTTAATATTGAATAATGTACAGGCATTATATGCAGGGTTCTGACTGAGAAAAGGATCCTTTTTTAGGTTTATTTCTAGGAGTTTCTTAAAATGGAACTCATCTTTGTTGCTTTTCCTTTGACTGTTTCTAGCCTGTCCATGTCTTTTTGGCAGCCCAGGCTGAGGGAGCTGGAGTTGTTCAGCCTGGAGAACAGGAGGCTCAAGGCAGACCTCATTGCACTCTACAACTACCCGAAGGGCGATTGTAGTCAAGTAGGGGTTGGTCTCTTCTGCCAGGCACCCAGTGACAGAACAAGAGCTCACAGTCTCAAGCTGCACCAGGGCAGGTTTAGGCTGGATGTTAGGAAGAAGCTCGTCACATAAAGAGTGATTGTCATTGGAATGGGCTGTCTGGGGAGGTGGTGGAGTCACTGTCCCTGGAGGTGTTTAAAAAGAGACTGGATGAGGCACTTAGTGCCATGGTTTAGTTAATCAGAAGGTATTAGGTGATAGGTTGGACTTGATCTTGAATATCCTTTCCAACCTGGTTGATTCTGTGACATAAACTAAGCACAGTAATCCAGGTGAGGTCTGAGAATTTCTGAGTAGAGTGGAATAATAACTTCTTTATCTCTGCTACTGGTGTCCTGGTTGATGCAGCCCAGCATCCCATTGCCTTTCTTTGCTCCAACTGCACCCTGTTCACCAATACTAAGCTTGTCATCCACCAGGATCCCCAGATCCCTTTCCACAGAGCTATGCTCCAGCCAGGTAGATCCTAGCCTATGTCATAGTCCTGTATTATGTTTTCCCAGGTGCAAGACCTTAAAATTGATCCGTGTTGAACTTTGCATGTTTTATTAGCCCACTCTTCTAGCCTATCAAAGGCTCCCTGCAGAGTAGGTCTCTCTCTTTTAAAGTGTCCACTTCAACACTCAGTTTGGTATCATCAGCAAACTTATCTTCATTTCATTATCCAGATCACATATGAAGATATTAAATGGAAATTTAGCTTTCAGTACAGCTTTATCTTTCATATTCTGCTCTTTAGACAATAACAACAAATAATATACTTTATATCTTGGTTCAGTATTATGAGCTTTGCTGAATTCAGGATGACTTCAAAGTACTTAGAGTCTTAAAGGCTGCAGATTTTTGTAAATATGTTTCATGACAGTTGTCCTAACCACTTTACAGTGTCATTGTTTCATCTGGAATCAAATCATGTTTTTAAGATTTGACTAAGAACAATATCTTTGTCTCTGTGTCCAGGTTAAATTACAACCATTTCAACTGTGTGTAAGTAGAGTCTAAGGAAGATTATGATCAGGTAGCAGTAGTAATCATAGCAATCCTAAGAGAAAATGTTAATTTAAATCTAAATTGGTGTATTATTCATTCTTAGCCTCAAGTAAACAGCTGTAGCTCCATAAATAATTAGCCTAATACACTACCTGCCCAGTGAGAGTACCTCATCTGAGGCTTTATATTATCAATAGTTTGGTATTTTAGAGAGAAAATGTTCTGAGCTCTTTGAATTACCCAGGTAACAGATCTTACACCACTATTTTCCATGCTGTCTTCCTGCTGTTGCATCCAGTAAATTCATCAGGTTTATTGTTCAGCTTAATTTTAAATCACTCATACAATTTGTGTTCTTCCTTCTCTTGGAGTGCTGTTAGCACAGTCAAGTATGTCTCACTGTTGGAGTAGCATGCATTACATTCAACCTGAAATTTCCTTTGTCCGTTTACAAATAGGCTGAACATGAAGATAATCTGACATAATAGATTGTACAGAAAGGTGTTCTGGGGGCTTAAAACGTTATTTCTAGTTCTTATCAGATAGGATAGAGCCACAGAAAGAAAACATCATTGATAAAATAACCATTATAGATCAGATATTTGTTCCCTTCTTAACAGCACACCACTTCTGTTTCCTTCGGACTACTTTGTTTCCCTTAGCCACTTTCCTTCTTTTCAGAATGACACCTTTTACTATCTATCATGACTTCTTTCTAATTGACAGATGTTTCCTTTCAGGCTGATGAGACTCTGGAAGAGGTTGCTCAGGGAGGTTGTGGATGCCTTCTCCCTGGGTTTATCAAAGGCCAGGTTGGATGAGGTCTTGATCAACTGAGTCTAGTCAAAAGGCTGCCCATGGCGGAGAGGCTGGAGTAGATGATTTCTGAGGACCCTTCCAACCTAAACCATTCAATGGTTGTTAGGGATGCCTGCAGTTCTTGGGCATGCAAATAAGAAAGAACTCTAAGTGTTGGCCAGAGAACAACTCTCTTAAGAGGCAAGGAAAAATGTGTGGTTCTTGAAACAGTGGCAATCAAAATTAAAGCAAAAAAATAAAATGGTTGTTTAATGAGTTTAGTCACAACTTAATGAACTTTGAATCATCAAGGAAGCTAGAATTGAGTGCTTCAAAAATGGTAATTTACTTTACAGAGATATTCTTCTCTCATCAGAAAATGTACACATGCTTGTCAGTGCTCACATTTGGTTGTAAATAGTCCTTAAGATATCTGTGTTACTTAGATGTGATATGTTGGTTAAATTACATTCTCTTTTCTTTGCTGTCTCACAGGATGCACAGCATCCATCTCTTTCAGATAAAAAAAAAACCAAAACAAAACCCATCAAAAAACAAAACCAAACAAAAAACCCACCAAAAACCCAAAAATTATGTGTGTGTGTGTGTATGTGTGTATATATATATATGTATGTATGTATCAACTACTGCAAATAATTCTGCCAGAAAACTCTGTCATGGAAATATTTCTTGGCAGCAAATTCATGTTTGGAGTGGGAATGGCTGATTTAACACACCTGAAAATTTGAATTTGTTCTGGCAGTAGTGCTGTTACCTCACTCATTTGACGTTAGGGCAGTAGGCATTTCCAATGTGTCTTCTGCTGGGTGTACACAGAACTTCCTCTCATGTGGAATGAAGCATGGAAAAAGCAAGCAGATTTGAAAAACTTTTACTACTCCTTTCATTAAGCTAATTTTCCTATTGAAGAAAAAAAAAACCAACCAACCAACCAACCAAACAAACATATTTACAAGAAACGTTAGTATGCAGAAGGACATTAATGCCAAAGAAGCGTCTGCATCAAAAGAACTGTGACCACCAGACTGCACAGGGAGGTCGTGGATGCCCCCTCCCTGAAGGTGTTCAAGGCCAGGTCAGATGGGATCTTGAGCAACCTGGTCTTGTGGAAAGTGTCCTGCCCATGGTGGGGGTGGGTTGAAATAGATGATCTGCAAGGTCCCTTCCAACCCAATCTGTTTTATGGATCTATGAAACCAGGCTGCACACTTAAATTTTCTCTTTCTTTACAGCCTGTGCTCAATACTATGCAAATTTAATGCACCAAACAAAAATTCTCCTGTCTTTGTACCTCAAGCATGAGCTGGGAATATTCCCTGATAAGCACACAGACAGTTCATTCTCCTGACTATAGATGCTCTGCAAAGCTCCTAATGAGAAGAACAGTTTGCCTCAGTTGCAATGAGGACCTTTTGGCACTGAACTGAGTGACAGATTGTCACATAGCAATTATGCAGCACTCTGAACTTAAGAACTGAACTAGCTAACAGATGATGCAGAGCCTGAAATCTTTTATCACTTTGCATAGTCATTCAGCCCATTTCATTCATCACTTTGCTATTCCATGGCAAAAACCACTTCTTTGAGCATTCCTGTTCTTAATCCAAAGTCTCCCAAAATTTCCATTCTAGCAATTTGAAAAACAGCATTGCAAACACTATGTTAAGGAAGAGAAGGGGGGGGGGGAAAAAGAAAAAAAAAAAAAAAAAAAAAACAAAAANGGAAAAAAAAAAAAAAAAAAAAAGAGTACAAAGAACTCTCTGCTGTTTTCCAAAGCTCTCTTGTTTCATATAAAAATAGTTTATTCAGGAAGAAATTGCATGCTTCTGTATCTGTTTTGATGATCTCCAGAGGTCCCTTCCAGCCCCTACCATTCTATTTGTGCTGTGCATGACACACACAAGCACAGATCCTACCTGGGACCTGTGCATACCCTCAGTAAGTGGCTTCAAACATCATATTAATTATTTTAAGTGGTGGCTTTGAGAGTCTTCTGTGTCTCTGCAGTATGTATTTTTAACCTCACCCCTTTTCAAAGCCTACTTTTCTTCCCTTTCTGCTTTGATCAGTCTCCTATCTGCTGTTGCAAAATGATCTTCCTTCCACCCTTGCAATAAATTATGTATGGTTACTTTAAAATCAGGATACCTTGCCCCCAGATTTTGGCTGCCATAGCTGTTGCTGGTTTCCTACATGTAGTTGCCTCATGAAGACTGCAAAATGCCACTCTGTGAATGTTCTTCATTCCACCCCCATTCTCCTCTCAAGGGAAAACCATGACCAAAACAGACACAGGCAACCAGGTGTTGCTTGGCACCAGTATCACGGGTCCTAAAGCAAGGTTACAATGTCCTGAGACCAGTGTACCATAATTTTCTTTATAACAGCTAAGAAAATTCTTGACCACTCCAGCTCTTGGTGAAGAAAACAGGAAAAATATAGACATTTTTGTCATACTTCTGAGGAAGTAATGACCCATTTAAAAGATAGCTTATTATTCAAGATGCAATGAGAGAGACATTGAATAATCAGTTATTATATTCCTGTAATGCTTGACTGGAAAACATGGCTTTTTCTTAGCTCTGTTGTTCTTGCTTAAAGGCAACTTAGTATTACATAAACCTCTATTTCTAATGTAAAATGAGTTCCATATATTCCAAGGAAAATTTTGCAGGTAGATTGCCAAAAGATGGAACAAACTGGCTTCTGCTTTGGTACAGATGCTTTTAAGATCAGAAAAGACCTGGTTAATTCCATGATTCTATGATTCTGTAACTGTAACAGGGCCATGCAGCAATATGGATTTCCACAAAAGGTTTTTTTTCCAGTCCAAAAGATAACAAGGCCTCTTTCCTGTCACCCAGCCTTCTGGTTCATTCTGAAATAACAAAATTAAGAAAGACCTTTTAGAATTATTATTATAAAACAGAAAAGAGTGTGTGTGTGTATCTGTGGGCCTACTGGGTGAGTTGATGTTGTACAGATAAGTACATCCATGCGTGGAAACTCGCTAGAAGTTCCAACTAGTGTAATGTGCTGTGGTGCCAAAAAAAGCCCCAAAGAATTGCACTAAATTGATTGCTTACAGCAGGTATAAGGGCAGCAGCAAAGGAAGGGTGGCATTGTTTTTGAAAAGAACTCACTTTGGGCTGTGCAGGCCACTGCTCTTCCTTGTGCCATGAGTGACTGAATATCCTAGGAAATCAGAAGTGTTCCACAGAGGCCCAATATTTGTTAGACACATCCTTGGGGGATCCAGTTCTGCACCATGCGAAGTTTCAGAGGCACGGAGGAGCACTAAGAATGTGTATTTTTGAGATATTCATTACTGATAACATCCAAGGTACTTAAAATAAAAAGACAAAAGGGAGATGGTACTGAAGTTTATTATTTTATTTCAACCTTGCTTTAGAAATGCACCTAGCACAGGAAAGGAATTCAAGTCCTGTTGGACTGATGGCATTAAGAGGTAACCTGCACTTTGAAACAAAACAGATTTTTCAGGGTCATCAAAACTGCAAATACCTTCAAGGTCCTTTGTGCTGCCAGAACACTCAAAAATTATGACCCTTGCTATTTGGATGCTCTGCTGCTGCCTTGTGAAGGAAACTCAGTTTAATGCTAATTACTGAAAATTATCTCTCTTGGATAGGCATTCCATGTGAACAGCCCAAAACCAGTTTGTGCATTTTAATGTCATGTTGTTCTGTTGCACTTTTAGCAGGTCTTGGTAATTACAGAAGGTTGCAGAGCTGTATAAAGCCAGCTACACCAATGTTTGGGGCAGGAGTTTTCCACAATCAACGTATAAATATAACCTTCATTCTTAAGCTCAAATTTTTTAATCCAAAATGATTACATTTATCTTAGCTTCTCCCTAATTAGGTCTCCACATGCCCATATTGGTAGAGGCTGGAACTATGTCCTCTCCCTATGATAGACTAGGACGGGATTCACTGCTCCGTATTTAGTTTCTGTACAGAAAAGTTTCTTTTGTGGAGTCAGCATGATAGCTCTTACCAAAACCTAAGGTAAGAAAGGCTTTGTGGTGACAGTGAAATTCTGGGCTTCATGACCCTATCATCACTATCATCCAGATGAAACTTTTCACTCCAGAAATCTATAAATCTCTGAAAGATGGAAGGGGCAGACTGGGGACAGAATGAATATGCTTGCTCTGTTCGTATCTACGGTCAGAAATACGATCCCTCACCTCATGGACCTCTGTTCTGCTATCCTGCCTTCAGGATAACCATTTTCACATCCCTAGCTTATGATCCTGCCTCAGTGACAGTGGAAGTTCCCAAAATGGCTTAGCTGCTGGTACATTCTGCAGGAATTAATTACCAGGATGTGCTTAGTTCATGAAGGCAGTGATGGACTATAGCATAATGTGAGTCTGTGCAATTGGTTGCTATATTAAAATCCACCTGGAAGAGACACCTGGTACCTTGTAAAAACTATCTTAATGCCTCATGTCATAATGAAATAAATCTTTGGTGCCCTGAATTTACCTACTAGGTCATGCCTATTATCCCCAAGCAGCCCATTTCTCTGATCACTAAACTGCTGACTTGAGAACTGGGCAAGCTTTTTACAATGAACGGATTATTCAGCAAATGTTTTCTTCACCTCCCCTTTAAAATTGCCTGCTAACAGTTCCTGATACCATTGAAGGTAGATGGTAACTAAGGGATTTATCATTCACAAGCAGGTAGGATTTTCAAACATGGACAAGTAGTTGAACATATGCAATCGTGATCTTTGATTGCTGTGAGTACACATCGAAAAGCACAGCTAAGGAGAGGTGGAACTAAAAGACATTAATTCTTGCTGTTGTTTTCAGATAAATGAGAGTAAAAGGAAACAGACTGAATTGTTTGGTTCGTTTAGATCTCAGACTTCTTTCTACACTCTTATTTGCAGCCTACAACTCTGCAGAAATGTCTCTGCTTAGCTACACACCGTGGCTTTGTGCCGTTTCCAGACTCTCCTGTGCATTTCTGTTCAAGGTATTGTGGCACTTGAAAAGAATGTCTTTTTTCCCAGTAGAAGACCGTACATTTTGGTGCCTTGTCTCTTTGTATTATGAGTGAAGAAAAGTGCTTCCAGGGTATAACTCCAAGACTTGTTGTGCAACACCGTCCCTCTGCTAATTGTGTAAGGATCTGCACAGGGGCACATGGAGACAGGTAATTGGAAATATTAGGCACAGGAATATGAGACATAGAATCACAGAATGGTAAGGTTGGAAGGCACCTCAAGGATCATCTAGTTCCAACTCCCTGCCATAGGCAGGGACACCTCCCACTAGTGCTATGCTTGGGGCTTGTGTGGCCATTTGGGTCTTTTCAGCTCTCAGAATATTGAGGATTCATCTGAGCATAGATGGAAAATGAAGGAAGAGGTTGTGAGCTTCTGTACAGAAGCCCAGTTTGGGTGCTTGTCTATGTGGGAGATTATCGAGTCTCCTCAACTGCTGTCTCTTTTGAACTTGCTACTCAAGAGATGCCTCACTCTGGATAATAACAACACGGCGTTGGTGGATTTGACTGTTCCCATGACCACAGATCTTTCTGGACCATGACTGAGTTAGAAATGCAAGAACTGAGAGCTACCAGGACTCTGTCCTCATAGCCAGGTGTTCAGGCTGTTTGGGTAGTAGAGGTGATTTTTAATGTAAGGCTTTGCACAAGGGCACAACATCCATTTTGTATGTAGTTCTCTATGGAAAGGGCACACACAACGTGAGAGAGAAAGGACAAACATGTAGGACTTGTGCCTTTGTGGCCAAGAGAGCCAGTTGCATCCTGGGGTGCATCAGGAGAGGTGTGTCCAACAGGTCTAGAGGGGTTCTTTCCCCCTGACTCTACCCTAGAATGGAATGCTGTGTCCAGTTTTGGGCTCCCAAGTTCAGGAGAGACAGGGTCTTGATGGAAAGAGTCCATCAGAGAGTCACAAGGATGACTGGGGGACTTGAACATCTCCCCTATGAAGAGAGACTGAGAGAGAGTCTTGGGGCTGTTTAGTCTGGAGAGAAGACTGAGAGAAGATCTGATCAATGTGTGCAAATATCTGAGGGGTGGGTGTCGAGTGCTGGGGCCAATCTCTTTTCACTAGTCAGGATCAATAACACAAGGAGCAGTGAGTACAAACTGTAACATAGAAGGTTTCACCTTAATATAAGGAGAAACCTTTTTACAGTGAGGGTGAGAGCACTGGAAAAGGCTGCCCAGAGAAGTTGTGGAGTCTCCTTCCTTGCATACTTTCCAAACCCACCTGGATGCATTCCTGTGCGGACTACCCTGGATGGTCCTGCTTTTGGCAGGGGGGAATTGGTCTCAATGATCTCTGGAGGTGCCTTCCAAGCTCTAAAATTCTGTAATTCTGTGACTTCCCGCCTCTCTATAATTAATTGGCTGACTGGAATTCTCTGTGTCTGATGCCAGCAAAGGTTTGATGGGAGGGGAGAATGGACACCATTTGCCTTCAAAATATTTGAGTCTGTGATAAGATAGTTGTATTAAGTGTTTAGAAGTCTCCCTTTCACCACTGCTGCTTCTGGAAGATAAGAAAAGAGTTTGTATTAACATAATTAAACACATGCCATGCTTTACAGGGTATTGCAAGACAAAGGGAAGCTATTTTCAGTTGCCTTGCAAAAATAATTCCCATGTTGTTGTTACCATACCCTTGACATGACCATGGACAGAGACAACTTGTCATGTAGATTCTTCATGCTAAAAAGAATGATTTGGGGTTTGAACTTTTCTTTCTTCTTTTTTTTTTTTCATTTTCCTAACCCTCATTGGGGAAAAGTAAGTAGCCCTGTGTGTTTACTCCAACAGTTTTCAGAACTAAGGAGGCCTTTTTCCCTCCCTTAACACTCAGATTTTGATTCTCAAACACTAAAATGCAGGCATTATTTTATCCATAATCAGTGAAACTATGAAGATAAATGGTGTTTTCTACGTAGTGGAAGATGTTATTAACTATCCTGAATAGTGACAGAACATATACTTTTTTTTAAAGGTAATTGGTAAATGAATTAAGAGTATCAGAATTGTGTCCAAGTCCTAAACACATATGTGGCAACCTGCCAGGCTAGAGGTTTTTCAAAGGTCTGTAAATATTCCAATGTTGTACCCATTCTTTCCAGTCCTGGAGCCACATTGTGGATTAATGCTGCTATGGTGGAGTGCTCCGACGTAAATCAGAAGTCTCTACAAGACCTCCCTTGCAGTGTGTGTCATTACCTATTATTTATAGCTCTCCCTGAGCTATGGAAGTGATTTGTAGATACAGGGAGCATAAGTTCTGTGACCTCCACAGAACTTGCCTCAAATAAGGAAGAACTGAGGCCTTTAAAGTACTCTCGGTTTGTCACTACTGGTACATATGTGCTAGCTGTGCCATACTATATAGAAACTCCTGAAGACAAAGCAGATAGTTGGATACAAGATTTCTTATAGCAAATAATCTAAGATTCTCTCTGACCAGTGTGGAAAAAAAAAAAATAAACAACAACTCTCTTTCAAAGACCTGTTATGAGACATATCAGCCTTCCACCTAAAGATGCATAATTAGCTGTTCCTGAACCGCTGCTTTCAAGCCAGCTTTATTTTGCTAGGAAGACACATGTATATTAATATGCATTTACATGCATTCTATTGCTCAGAGAACAGATTCCTTTTTTCTAATGAAGTTATTGAACCAATAGGATTTTTTTCACCCATTGTGGTGTGCTTTCCTGTGCAGTCATAGGAAAACCCACTAAAGTATAGATTTTGTTTCATCCCTGTCACAGAAATGAGAAATGCCAAAATTAAGATCACTAAAGCTATGAATTCCGTGTGTATGTCTAGACCTGAACATTAGGAAATTTTTTTTCTCAGCAAGACTGGTCATGCACTGGAATGGGCTACCCAGGGATGTGGTTGAGTCACCAACCCTGGTTGTGTTTAAAAGTTGTTTGGATGTGGTGCTTGGGGATATGGTTTAGGGTGGACCTTGTAGAGCAGAGTTAATGGTTGGACTTGGTAATCCTGAGAGTTGTTTCCAACCTGAATGTTTCTGTGATTCTGTGACCTGACTAACATGTAATTTTGTAAACCATTTGCATTTAAACTGTGCTTTTGCTGTAGATCACCTTCTCTACTCTGCCCTAGTGAGGCCACATCTGGAGTACTTGTTCAGTTCTGGGCCCCCCCGTTCAAGAAGGACATAAAACTGCATGAGAGAGTCTAGCAGAAAGCCACAAAGATGATTAAGGGAACAGAACATCTCTCTTATGAGGAGAGAGTGAGGGAGCTGGGGCTCTTTAGCTTGGAGAAGAGGAGACTGAGAGGTGACCACATCAATGTTTATAAATATGTAAAGGGTGAGTGCCAGGAGGATGGAGCCAGGCTCTGCTTGGTGGTGCCAAATAACAGGACAAGGGGCAATGAGTGGAAGTTGAAGCATAGGAGTTTCCCTGTGAACCTGAGGAAGAATTTTTTCATTGTCAGGGTGATAGAACACTGGAAGATGCTGCCCAGGGGGATTGTGGAGTCTTCCTCTCTGGAGATATTCAAAACCCACCTGCACCACAGGCAGTTCCACCTCAACACAAGGAGGAAGCTCTTTACTGTAAGGGTCCCAGAGCACTGAAACAGGGTCCCCAGAGAAGTCGTGAAGTCTCCTTTTCTGGAGACTTTCAAGGCCCATCTGGATGCATTCCTCTGTGACCTGAGCTAGATTATGATCGGGCTCTGGCAGAGGGGCTAAACTCAATGATTTCTTTGAGTCCCTTCCAACTCCTAACATTCTGTGATCCTGTAGTATACATGATCCTGCTCTGGCAGGAGGGTTGGATTTGATGATCCCTTCCAGCCCCTGACATTCTGTGAGTCTGTGATTCCTAGCCCTCTCAGTGAGAAACCAGGAGAAAATGTACCTGCAGAGGTGATCCTTTACCCAACGTTGACCTGGTTTTGCCTTTAGTGAAAGGGCTACCATGTGCAACAGATTTCTATTTGCTTTAAAGAAGTAGCACTGGTGAGGACGAGCAACCTATCTGGAGAAATTACAGGCAATACTTAACACAGGAAAACAAAACTGTTCATATTAGAATTGTATTTGTTTTAGCTAAATATTACCCTGAGCAATATTTACCCATGTTATTTGCTACTCATACTTAATGTCCAGGCTGAAGCAAAGTCATGGCACAAGCATCTGTTTGCTGTCAGGATGATTTTTTAGAAATAAATCATGAATAAGCTCACTTTACTGATGGAAGCCTCTGGCTAGCTACTTTTACAGAAAAAAACCTTTGAAGCAGTGAATTTCTCCCTACAGAAACTTCTAGATCTGGAGACAAAACATTTGTTTTCCTCTGCCAAGTTAATTGGAAATAAGAGAGGGCAAAGAAAAGGGACTGTGGTTTCAGAAAGTGACAGAGGCAAGTATTTCTATTCTGATCAGTGAGCATAACCTAAGTGATAAGACTCTTCAAAAGGCCCTGGCTGCCTTAGTGAATTACAAAGATCAACTCTCACACATTCATTAAAAACATGGAGTAAATGTCAGCGCCCTTCATTGTGCATTGAGGAACAGCAGGACTTGTTCCATCAGCTTAATTTTATGTGCTTTACTTTGATGCTAAATACTGAAACTATGCACTTTCTTCTGTGCACCCAAGTGCTCATTCTCAATTTCAGACCAAAGCTTGAGGTTATCCACCTACAAATATGACTTCGCACACCACAGCACATTTATAAAAATGTGCAGGTTTTCCAAATGTTTACTGTGCAAGAAAAATAGACTTTTACTTGTAAAGTCCATGCTTAAAAAGCTGATTATCATAACTGTCTAAATATCAAATACATGTAACAAGACTTCGTCTGGCAAAAAAATCTGAGTGTGTTCTTTTAAGAAGATAGAAAATCTCTCTCACTGCAGTGGGAATGCCCTTATTTAACATTAGTACCATTTTAACTACCTTGATACATAATTTGCTTCTCTGAAACCTGATCATTTTAATATACAGAAGTATGTTAAAATGATGCTTTAGAACAAGCTATCTCATTCAACCTCTAAACCTGAAATGCCTTTTTACAACCTCCTTTCTTTTCCTAACCTGATTAGTAGAAAGCCTTCAAAACAAATAGGAGTATGCTGTTTTATGCACAACTTCTAATGACTAAATCAGAGTGAATGCCATGAACTAATTCAAAATATGACTTCGGTTGAACTAAAACATCTCAGTAGGCTGTGAAAAATATCAGACTGAGCTTTTAATAAAATCACATAAAATTTGGTAGATCTAATATTTAATTCGCTCTAATTTGTGCTCATTTATTTTTCATGTTTTCTCTCAACCTTCCAGACAATATTGCTTAAAGTTTACTCAGTGTCACTGGTAAAGCATAAAACAGCAGTTGCCAAAGCAAGAAGGAAATGCTAAAGGAAGAAGGAAATGCTAAAGCCGGTATGGGAATCCCTCAGTAGCAACAATGACATCAGAGAGTGTCTTGGTTTGTGGTAGTGAACATCTGTGTTGACATAAAGATAAATCTCTGTAGCACGTGGGAGAAGACACTGTGTCTTTTTCCAAAGACCTGCTAGTCTGCAACGTCTGTCTGCCAGCAAATCAGCAATCATTAATTTCACCAGTTCCCAATCCATCACACAGGGGTTGTTTCAGCTAGAAGAATGTGATGCTCCCTCCTGCAAAGTGGATAGGGGGAAAGGGAAGAGGGTTGGAAACAAATGTGTCCTGATGCAAGTCTGTGCATTGAAACCATGAAGATCACAGGAGAAGGAGTTGTTGCAACCATTCTTTTAACGGCTATGTTGTTGACAGATACATTTCTTTTTCTCTTTGTGTTGGTGAGAGCAAATTTGTGATTTGCCAGGTATTATATCGCAGGTGTTTGGTAGATTATTCCTCTAAAATTGAGTGAAATCAGTCTGGACGATGTTGTTGATCTGATACTTGTGCAGTAAGGCTAGGTGTTAAGGCCACTGTGAATCAGAGAAGCATGTAAACTGTGACTTGTGTGGGTGGCTGGGAACCTCCCATACTGCCACTGGGCAGAATACAGGACAGGAGACTCAAATGCAGCAAAGCTTCTCTTACTTCATCATGTGAACAATAGTTAGAGTTAAGCTGGACATTTTCTGACCACCTTCTAGGCAGTATTTTTCATTAATTAAAAAGTGCTTTTGAAATAGATTATGTACATTCTCCAATAGCTTCATTTTCCTAATGGGCCTGTGGTCCAGCAAATACTAGCACTTCAGGACCTCCATTGCTGGCTGACTATTACTTTCACCCTAACTCAATTAGTTCAGAAATGTTGGAGGAGCTGCAGGAATCCTACTAGTTTCATGACTTCTAAGGAGCAGTGATTTGGGTACAACAAGGATGGGAGGTTGGGGGAAGAGAGACAATTTTACACTTGTCAATAGTGTTGTTACTTTACTCTAACTAGGGTTGAAATGGAGGCGCAAGGTTGGTGAATTTGAGGATGTAATGGTTAAAAAGTGGACATCGAGTATTTAACAAGAAATTGTATGATCGTAGAATCATTAAAGCTGGAAAACACCCCTGAGATCATCAAATCCAGCCAATAACCCAACACTACCACGACCACTAAGCTATGTCCGAAAATGCCATGTCTATGTGGTTTTTGAATGCTTCCAGGGACAATGACTTCACCACCTCCCTGGGTAGCCTGTTACAATGCCTGACCATCCTTTTGGTACAGAAATTGTTCCTAATATCCACTCTTAATTTCCCCTGGTGCAACTTGAGGCCAGTTTACTGGAAATGGTCCTTAAATTAATTGCTGTCCATTGCTTATTCCTCTTACTTCCATCCTATCACTTATAAGGCTTTTCCAGAAGCTACACTATTTTTCCTTGGTCCCTACAGTCTCTTCTGGGGCAAATCCTATCTCCCACCTCTGAGGCCATCTGCAGATTTCCCTAAGCTGCTATTATATGAATAATCAGCTGTCTCACTTGAGAGATTCTCTTTGTTCTACATCATTAAATGCTGACTCCTGCTGCTGCTATGACAGATCACTTTACAGGAATCTACAAGAGGAGCTGTCTCTAATGTTAGCAATGGGTCTTTGCTATGGAATGAAAGAATATGCTGGGGCAAGCATGAGATGGTTTGATTTATAATATTTTAAGACTGAGAAAAAAAAGACTGAAGCTGGTGTATTTATACCCATTTTGAGGACTGTGTTTCAAAAATGTGAAGAAATAGAATTAAGTAATTTTGTACCCAGGAATTAATTAGTAGCTCTTATCAAGGCGGTGGTGACATAGTCATTTGGTAAGGGGAAGAGGAAGATATAACGGACTAGAAATGAATTCAAAATAAGACTAGCTTGTTATAAGCAGAAGAAAGGAAAATGCTTCCATCAAAAGCATGAATGATAGCCTGTAGTGAAGGCACAGTAATGGACTAAATGACCTGAAGGTTTCCTCTTCCATCATGGCCTTTTTGTTGTGCAGTCCTTTCTCAGATGTCTCTCTGACTGCTGTGGCCCTTTGCTAATTCTGTATAGTAGTTACTCAAGAGAATCACTTCTAATGGATGCCTTTGTGAAAGGCTCTGCTACCACTCTTTAAAAACCAGTCACACTCCTAGCAGCTCTTTCTCTTTCTTTGGCTGCATCCAAGTACCCCATAGCCAGCAGCTTCAGCCTCTCTGCCCACTTCCTTTTGCTGTCTACTCTTGATGTGCACCTACCTTTCTCTACATGGAAAGAATGTGTTTTCAAAACTTCCTGCTTTTCTTATTCATATTGGAAAAACACACAGATGGGCAGATCTTGTGCCTATTTGCATTCCCTGTGAGCCACTACCTTATGTTTTCCTTCTGCGGTGCTTTTATACAGTAACATTTACAAAATAGTGTAACCCCTTTTGAAGTTGACTGCAGTACTGAAGTGCATCCTAGACCATGGCATGCCATCAGCTTGGCATGTGAGAACTAATGGTGTCTTGTGGCTGAAACATGGTGTCTGTGCTCCTTTTTGTCCTGGTGATTGCTGTCTCTCTTGAGATTGAATTCATCCTTTGTGTGCTAGTGTGTTTCGTTTTAGCCTGGTTGTTCCTGTAGTGCTGTGTCGTTTGTATCAACAGTCTTTCCTGTTCTCTAGTTTTGTGGATGGTATGGTGAGGGGATGCTCATGATGCTCATGGCATGGCAGGATGTGTTCACCCAGTGGTGACTGCATCACTGCTGATAGCAGAGGGTGTTGTTTCATTCTGTCTAGCTTTAAACCAGTCCATGTTCCATCTGAGGTTGCTTGGTTTGAAGTGAAATTTGTTCTGTCGGAGGGGAAAAAATTAAGTAGCTTTTTTCAATGTATGTGTTGCCTCACCTGAAAGCCCCCTTGGGTGGATTTTCTGCTAGACTGTCACAAACCCCATCAATCTCTTCAATTTCTTCAGAAGGAAGAGAGGATTTGCAGGTTAACCGACTGGAAACGCAAATATGGATAAAGCCAGACATACAGAAGACAGATGTGGACTTTTCAGAAATTCTTAATGCAATACAAGAAAGTAAGTTGTTCCTTAGATGCAAAATTTGGTTTGTGCTGGAAGAGTCAGCTGAGGTGAATTGAAATTTTAACTGAGGGAGCATAAAAGTGATGAGCTGGGTGATGTGTATGGATTACTAAAATCTCTGAAAAAGTTCAATGAGTTATTGACAAGTAGTAAGAAATCTACTATCAGAGGAGTCATAGAGGTGTTTGAATTATTATGTGCCTAAGGATTCCAGTAGTATATATTTCCCATATATATTTTCCCTGCAGAAGTAACCAGGAATATTTAAATCAATGTTAATTTAATCCTTTCTTTACAATCTTAGGTGGGTGCTTGAGCTTGTAATGTCATGCAAATGCTGCAGTCTGGGCTCTAAGACTGGATTTGAAGTTACAGCTGTTCCAAACTGTTTGGCTATACTCACATTTTAGCAGCTACTGGTTTGGGGGAGTGGAAGTGATAAGCTTGTCACAACTGAAGGTCTGTGTATCTTAGATCTGCCTAAAACCATCTCTTTTTATGTCTGACGTGCTGTGGACTAAGAACTGCTTGGTCCACCCTTCTTAAAAGCACCTACCAAATGATCTCAGGACTTGTGCTAGAAGAAATACTGCTCTTGTTAACCACAGCAGAAGACAGAAGCAATGAACCCCCTATCCAAAAGTGATGCCGGTTGGATGAGGCCTTGAGTGACCTGTTCTAGTGGGAAGTGTCCCTGCCTATTGCAGGGTGTTGGTACGAAATGATCTTTGAGGTCCCTTCCAACCTGAAAATCTTTGTGTGATTCTATCATTCTGCGTATTTACATATATTTACAATTATTCACCATTCAGAAACAACACAATGACCCCCTGGACAAACCCAGAAGGGACTACCAGCAACCTCCTTTCCCCACCTTTCCTTCTTGGTACCTTGCAGACACAATATGCCAGCAGAAGGTCAGGAAAGAGAGGAGGGAGTAATGCAAAACAGAATTACAGAGAGAAGAAAGGAAAAAGTAGACAGAATAGTTTGTGCAGGAAACTATGTCCTAATCCAGCAAGTGAATGGAATGATATTGGGAGACTTCAACCACCCTGACATCTGTTGGAAGGACAACACAGCAGAGCACCAGCAATCTAAGAGGTTCCTGGAATGCGTCGATGACAGCTTCCTCCTGCAAATGGTAGAGGAACCCACAAGAAAAGNATGATATAGACTTATCATTATTTTTGTTTTGTATCCAGTCCATTTCTTTTACCCAAAAGTGTCCAGAAAGTTCCTATTTCTTTGTTTATAATTTAGAACCAGACTAGAGTGTTAATTTTAAACTACCACACAGGACATTGTTTATTTTTTTGTGACAATACTACTAACATAAAAAACATTAAAGTAATTTCTATTGCATTAGAGATAGATTCTAATTTTCCATACCATAGTTAATGATAGTTTTATGCATGTTTTCCTAAAGACTTCTGGGAAGTCTTTCATAAGATAGTTGAGAAACACTACTTACTGATTAGAAAATGGCTATAGACATACACTGCAAACCAGGGCATATCACTGGGTGTAAAATTGCAAACTGGAAATTCATCTGACCTAAACCAGACTTACAAACTAAATGGCAGAGGTTCCATGTGAACCTGTTAGATATAAATCAAAATTCCCTCTTGTTACCTTCGCACAACCTGTGTCTGTGGCACCAGGAGCCAAGCATCCAAGGAGCACCAGGAGCAGACCCAGTCAAGATACCTCCCTAGTAGAGTGGTGCCTCAGTCAGATGAGGCAGTGCTGTAGGGAGCTGTGGGGAAAGGAACTGACAGTCCTGGGAGGCTGAAATATGCTCCTGGAGCTTGGGCAAGGTAGGGGGAACCCTGTGGATCCAGGCAGGGACAACCTGATTTCATTTTCATTGGCATTGCAGTAAAGTTACAATTCTAAGAAAATTCTGTTTGTTTGTTTGTTTTTAATGTTAACCAAAATCTTCTATCTTCTCTCTCTATTTAATAATAGTTTTTTAAAAAATATTCTCTCTGACAGCCAGAACTTAGTGAATTTCCTGAGACAGAGTTGCTAATCCATTGTGTGGTTACTGAATTCAGCATTTAATGTAACAAAAGTTTCTGGGTGTGTAGTACCTGTAGGATGGACTTCCTGAAGCAGAGATTTGTAAATTGCATCTGTCAGCCTTTACTGAGTGCAGAAAAACGTTGCATTCAAAAATCCAAATAGGTGCTGTAAAAACATAATATGGTACAAAAAGATACAGAAAGATACTTGAGTTTTCATGCATTGCACTTTAGGAAGCAGCAATTCTAGTATCTCTTTTATACTAAGGCAGTCTTAATGGCAGGAAATAGCCAGTTCAAATTCCCTCGAGAACAGCATTGAGGCAGAACTTTCATTTTTCTTTCATTTCCTCTACCTGCAACAGGTATCTATCTTGCATAATGTTCAGAAAGCTTCACTATCTAATTATTTTTGTATTTTTCACAGTTGTTTTCAGGCTATATTACATGCAGGTTCATGTGTTGCTCTCACGGAGGCAGTCTGATGAGTTTCAGTTCAGTAAAATTTCAAGTAATTAAAAATGTTTTCTGTTTCAGTAGTTCTTTCTGTTGAGTATTCAGATGAATTCTTCTCAGATGAGCACAAGAAGAAACTGGTTATGATCTTTATCAGACTATTATCTGATGGAGTGGAATGTTTCCATTCTTGCCCTCTGAAACAGGTCAGAATTAGACTACAACGTCTTTTGGTGGCTCTCCTGTCTCCAATGATTACCTCTGGTAGGA
Organism: Eubucco bourcierii; assembly: GCA_013396675.1. Classification (NCBI taxonomy): domain Eukaryota; kingdom Metazoa; phylum Chordata; class Aves; order Piciformes; family Ramphastidae; genus Eubucco; species Eubucco bourcierii. The sequence goes on along the minus strand of VWZE01025050.1, from coordinate 461,569 downwards.
TTTTTGTGAATCAACGTGGCAAACAATGCTTTAGCATTACTGCTGCATTGGAGTCTGATTTTTGCCTTCAACATATCTTAAAACCTCTACAGTTTGTCCTAAAACAGGTCGGATGCAGCCACAGTGACACTGAGAAGCTGCTCCTTATCACATAAACCACAATACCATCAGACATATCTCCTCTAGACCTGTCAGTAAGTTCACCTCTAGCTAGGAATAGGATGGTGTGAATCCAAAGCTGCATTTTAAGTGAGACCCTCCATCCTGGGTATTTGTTTCTAATGCTATCCTGACACTTCACACAAATGTAGGATAAGTAAAATAAATGGACTTACAGTAAAGACAGCTGTAAAGTGACAGAAGAAACTTAATACTTGGGGGGAAAGGGTGAAGATTTTTCTCTCCATTGTGTTCACAGACTATGATAATACACACAACACAAACGAAAGTGAAGGAGGTGGAGTAGTTGAAGCTATTCCAGTACCTCTATAAAAGCTGGTTGAGATCTTGCAGAACAGAGGGGGCTATCTAAAACAGGTGAATTATGATATGAAGTCTTAAGCAGGGATTAAAGATTGTTCAATACCAATACTCGCATACAAAGAATGACAACTAGATTAGTCAGTAGGCAACCTCAAATGTGCTAAACTTAAGTAGTATCTCATTCTAGAAATTGTTCATTTGGCACCAAACTTCTTATTGTTCTGCTATTTACCTAAAAAACAAACAAAACAAAACCTAGCTGTTAAAAGTATTAAAAATTCAGAATCTCTGTTAACAATAATCCTGCTTTAGTTAGTTCATTAGCCTAGTATCAGAATAGATTAATTTGGATGTGAAGGCTTTTCTGTTCTTTCTGAAATTTCAAGTGAGAAAAAGTATTACAGTCAAAAATGCAATATGTTTCATTAACCTTGTACTTATTTTAAACATAAAAATGAAGAATATTTTAAAATATTCCTGAATATTTTGATTTTTTTAATCTTTTTTTTTTTTGGTTTTGTGTCTAATTACATCTGTAATAACAGACTTTACACAGATTTTGAATGCTGTAAAAACCATGGGCAAAAAGGGTGCTATCTCTTCCCCAGGTTAATGATTGATAGGAGAAAGAGTAATGTATTTAAATTACAACATAATTGCATAATCAAAATTTTCTCCTGCTTGTGATAGTGTAAGAGATGTCACCTGCAAAGACTGTGGAATTGGTAGCACAGGCGATTTCTTTAAAAGGTTTCTTGAACTGGGCTATGGTCCCTGCAGAAGGGAAAGGTGAAAAGGAGGACACAAAATACTCATGATGGTGTTTAATTTGTGGCAGCTCTTCAGTCTCTCCACAGTGGGATAATGGATTTTCACACCTACAGACAGTAGTTAGAAATGGAACTAAGCTGGTGCCAGCAATTAGAGATTTTTGTCTGTTCCCTGTTAATATAAATTCTCATCAAGAGGAATTACAACTGCCTGTCACTAAGGTTAGGGGAGTTGTGGAGAAGCAAAAAATCAGGAAGTTATTGCACAAAAGACAAACGATTGCACAGATCAGTGAAGTCTGCAGAAAGTGTGAGGAGCAGTGGGTTTAAAAGTCTTGTCAAGAGTAATAGATACTTGATCCTGTTTTACTCAGGGGATGAGGTTCTGGAGCTGACCTTTGGGGAACCCTTCTAACAGTTATCACTGCTACCATAATTCCTGATTTTGCCTCTGAAATACAGGATCACAAAATGTCAGGGGTTGGAAGGGACCTCCATAGATCATTGAGTCCAAATCTTCTCCAGAGAAGGACCACAGAATCTAGTGCAGGTCTCACAGGAATGCATCCAGATGGGTCTTGAAAGTCTCCAGAGAAGGAGACTCCACAAGCTCTGTGGGCTGCCTGTTCCACTGCTCTGTCACACTTACAGTAAAGAAGTTCTTCCTGATGGTGAGATGGAACTTCCTGTGCTGTAGTTTATACCCACTGCCCCTTGTCCTATCATGGGGTGCAACTGAGAAGTGTTGAAACATGAAGTTGGAGAGATGAAGTCTGTCCATAGTTGAAGCTTGATCCCAACTGAGGGCTTTTATTTCTTCCCACACATGTTTCTTTATCAGCCTTTTGCACCAGATCTACAGTGCATGAACTGAAAATGTGGACCTCACTGGCTGCACCCTGTACACTCAGAGACTTTTCATCCAACAACCACTGTCAGTAGATGAGTGGCTCTGATGTGGAACTCTATACCTGCACAGCAGCTCTTCCCCAGTTTCTCATTGTCTCCTCGCTCACCAGAGCAGGGAACATCGCTGTGAATATAACACTGCTCTAATCTTGAGTGCAGTGCCAACCTTTGACTTAGCTTTAACTTAACTTCTAGAGGTTGTTTGCTTGGTTTTTTTTAATCAGAGTAAAATTATCACAGGACATAGAGGATAGACTGAGGGCCCTGGAGCATTTTAATTCAGAGAAGACTGAGAGGGGATTTAATAAATGTTTATAAATATCTGAGGGCTGGGGATCAGGAGGGAGACTCTGCTCACTTGCTCCCTGGGATAGGACAAGGAGCAATGGATATAAGCTGTAGCACAGAAGGTTCCAGCTCAACACAAGGAGGAATTTCTTTACTGTAAAGGTCCCAGAGCAGTGGCACAGGCTCCCCAGAGTCTGTGAGACTCTGTGGAGTCTCCTTCTCTGGAGATTTTCAAGTACTGTCTGGATACATTCCTCTGTGACCTGAACTAGATTGTGTGGTCCTGCTCTGGCAGGGGCGTTGGACTCAATGATCTCTTTGGGTCCCTTCCAACCCCTGACATCCTGTGATCCTGTGACATGGCATTACAAGAAAGATGGAGGAAGTTTAACACACTTGCTGAGGCAGAAAGCTCCTGTTAGGGCACTGCTGGGACTCAAGGTTTCCCATAGAGGCTGACAGGACCAGGCCTGGCAGGTTGGGTCTGTCCGGCTTGAGCTGTGCACAGAGGATGCCAGGCCCTGCCCTAGGAAAGGACAAGCTAAGACAAGGTCAGGACATCATCAAATGGGCTGACATCAGGATCAGGCCCAGTGAGGAGAACCAAGGTCAGACAAAGCCCTGGGATGGCAGTGCAAGACCTCCCCATAGTGGTGTTTGGGGGCCTCTTCCCAATGGCACCAGTGAGCAAGGGCTGCTGAGCCTCATTGCCAGAACCCCAGGCTTGAGAACTGTGTTCCTCTGTATCTTTTCACTTGTTATCAGGGTTGGATTTACCAGCACGTCTGCAGATTTAAGATGTAGTTTCATTTATGACCAAAGACTGTGTGGTAGGTAGAGTGGAATGTGCCAGATTCTGCACATCAAAACTTGCCAAATTGGGCAAACCCAAATTTCTGCCCAGACTCATTTTTTTCGGTGCCTTTCAGGTAATTTGTTCGAGGTCTTCTGCCTCTGGCTACCCCACAGGTCCATGTGACTTCTAAGTTGATATTTTATGTAGTAGGTTAAAAACCTGCTTCTTTGTAAGAATTTTTCAGACGCTTTACTGATCCAGGAGGTAGCTGTTTAAGTTGCTTTCCCCAAGAGCTTCTGAAGAAATAGTTAATATATGATCTACTGTGTCAGAAAATTGTTTATTTGTCATCAAAGAAGTGTTCTGGTATTCTAAGTTTTTGTGCAGCTCACTGGTGAAGTAAATGTTTCATCAGTGTGCATCAGACTTGAAACTTAACTGCTATGTACTTATACCAGAACTAAAAAGTGCAAATGCTGATGTGTTATTCTTGGTACTTGCATTTGGGTCATTGGTGATTTTAATGTTTGCTTTTATTTTTGTTTTTAGTAGCTAAGGATGTCAACATTTTTTTCGATGAGTTAGAAGGTGTGAACAGCCCTTCCAAAGATGATGACTCCTTGCTTCACCACGGTAACTTGACCAGTACCTCTGATGATGCCAGCAGGTTGGAAGTTGTGGGAGAGGTAAGAACACAGAGAATTTTTAATACAACAATCATTTATACCAGTTAGAAAAAGATGATAAATTTAATTTGATTTAAAATCTCCTTCTCTGTGAGTCAACTTGTGTCTGACCTTTTCAATGGGGACTCATTTTCCATTCTGAGATTATAACGCCAAATTATAAAATATGTCAAGTTAAAATTGTTTTCATACACCTCCAGCGAAAAGTTTATACAGGTATTTGTTATCTCCTTTTCTGAACCATCCAAGTCTAATGCTTCACTGCTTCTGAAAATCATGGACAACTTTTTCCTGTTTTTGTTTTTGTTGTTTTTTTTTTTTTCTGGCAGAGGGGTGATTAGAACAGATCAAAACTGACAGGGACCAAGTTGAAATTGAAAAGCATAGAAAACCATAGGAAGTTGTCCTGACCTTATTTTGTTTACTAGTTTAGATAAAGTTTAGAATATATAATTATCCACTACATTTTTTTTCAGGAGCTAGAAACTTCCGTGGTGCTAATTCTTTTGTGAAACACTGCTGAGGAGAGATTTTCCTCGCACTAGAAATTCAGCCCATTGAGTACTGCACTCATGGAATGTTTAGATAGATAATTAAAGCAACAAAATTTAGGGCACCCGGAGATAAGTTTAACCTTGCTCACAATTTCATCTTCCCCTTTATTTGTGGCTCTTTTCCAGCTTCACATATAACTTACAAAGGGCTTTATTTCCCTGCTTACTCTATAAGAGGTTTATCTGACACTATTTTCACAGAATCACAGGATGTTAGGGGTTGGAAGGGACCTCTGGAGATCATTGAGTCCAAACCCCCTGCCAGAGCAGGATCATAATCTAGCGCAGGTCACACAGGAACACATCCAGACAGCTCTTGAAAGTCTCCAGAGAAGGAGACTCCAGAATCTCTCTGGGCAGCCTGTTCCGGTACTCAATGCCCCTTACAGTAAAGGTGGTTGAAGTGGAACTTCCTATCTGTAGTTTATATCCATTACCCCTTGTCTTATCACAAGCAGCAACTGACAAGAGTTTGTCCCTTCCCTCTTGACCTGCAGCCTTCAGATATTTATAAACACTGATTAGATCTCCTCTGAGTCTTCTTTTCACCAGACAAAAAGCCCCCCAGGTCCCTCAGTTTTTCCCCACAGGCCAGTGCCCCAACCCCTTCATCATCTTCACAACCCTCCACTGGACTCTTTCAAGTAAATCCCTGTCCCTCCTGAACATTTTGGGATGATGTACCGTATAGTCTTTAACAAAAGGAACACATAAAAGGCACATAAACTTTGCAAGTTAAAGAAGAAAACTGAACAGAAAATGGTCAGAAGAGCAGAGGATGATACAGAGCAACATATTTTTGCTCTTAATTTGACAATACTACAAAATCTTTTTTTTTTTTTTAATCCTCTGAGATATTTTCATTTGTTGTTTTGAAAGAAAAGGGAAAACATCTGAGTATTATAGGAAGTATAAATGTCAATTCTGTTTTGCCACTGGAGTCTCTACTGCATGCAGAAGAAGACCCATTCCTTGTGGTGCTCTCTAGACGGGTCTGTGCTAACATTTTAGTTCAGATCAGGAGTGTACGTTTGAAGCAAGTCTCTCAGTTGCCCTTCTCTTATGCTTAGTTTACATTCCTGGATTCCTTCTGTATGCAAATGAATTGTAAGATGTCATCCAGTGGGTCTCCTGGACCAGGCTAGAGTAGGCCCAAACCCCTCAAGTATGGACAACAGATCTTCAGCATAAACTGTTTTCTGTGTAGATCCCCCCTTATTATACTCTACTTGCTCAAACACAAACAGCGATTCTGGGACCTACACAACAGGAAGAATGTTCCATCAGGAGGCTTAGAAACCAGTGCAGGACCATCAAGCTGAGCCAGTCTCTAAATATGCTGCAGCCTTCCTTTATTGAAATAACCTTGAATACCCTTTAGGTTTTTATTTATACATCATCTCAATATAGATTTTTTTTTAATGAAAGATCATAAACTGTGCTTTCTGAGCTGTTTTTGTATTTAATGCTCTGTGAAAAACACTTGTGATATCTTGATAATATCATTTGTCAGCATGATATGCAGTATAGATATAAATGGTTTGTTGCTGTTATTTCCTTAGGGCTTAAATCTTTTTACTCGCCGCCTTTTCCAGTTCAAAGAACTGTTCCACTATATCAAGTCTGCATTAAGCTGCGTCAGGACTCAGGCATTGTAATAAAAGAAACTTAGAAAAATTCCTTCCTCTGCTTTCAGTAAACTGAATATACCAAAGGGAATGGAACGCTTGGGACATTCCATTGAGTTTTCCACTTAATCAAAATGCCTGCAGAGAATCAAGAAAACAGCTTACACTAAATTCTTTGGATTGGAATATTTGTTTGGGGGTTTTCTACAGGAATCATTTGTCCTTTTACTATGTCCACTTTTGTCAATAGAGTTCAGGAAGATGACTTACACTAAATTATTTGAATTGAAATATTTGTTGGGTTTTGTTCCCTATAGGAATCATTTGTCCTCTTACTATGTCCACTTCTATCAGTAGAATCAGAAAGATAACTTACACTAAATTCTTTGAATTGGAATATTTGTTGGTGTTCTTCTGTAAAAATCATTTGTCCTCTTACAATGTCCACTTTTGTCAATAGAATCAGGAAGATGGCTTACACTAAATTCTTTGAATTGGAATATTTGTTTGGGTTTTTCCTGTAAGAATCATTTGTCCTCTTACTGTGTCCACTTTCATCAACTAAATTGAGAAGCAATTCTCTTACAGTAAAACTATTTTGAAATTTCCCTACTTTTCCCAAATGTGAATGCTAATCCATTTATTTTTTTTTTCAGAGATCTGATCATAGGGAATGACTCTTTCTACCAGGAACGGTTGAGCAAATTCTGTATAAACAGAGAGAAATTAACATAACCCTCAGTTTAGCTTGAAACTGGACTGGTCTCTGAGGGTCTCTGTCCACCATACTGCTCTGACAGAGGGCTATTTGTTCCCATAGATGATTCACAGTGTATATTTTTTGGTAGAAAACATTTTGACTTGCTAACCGCCACACAGCTTCAACTTGGCTGAAAGTGAAAGCTTAACCGCTGGACAGGACCTGTCTTATGTGAAAGCAAGAGTTAAACTGTGAGGAGGATCTGTAGAGTTTCAGCTCATGAATGTCTGGAGAAAAAGACCAGCAGTTTGTTCTTTAGTTCTCAGGAATGAGACCTTCTTTACTTCTTATAAACCTCTTACCCAGCTGTGATTCTGTGTCTGGGCAAACATTTGAGCAGGAACATTCTTATCAGGAAACAACCAAGAAACAGCGTTCACTGTGTTTATGCACTGCTAAACCAAACACCAGGAATTATCTCCAGATAAATTCAGTGGGTTTCCTCAGCCATTCCTTAAAGACAGGCTACAAAAGTTGGAGCTCTACAGCCTGGAGAAGAGAAGGCTTCCAGGAGCCCTTGTAGTAACCTTCCAGTATCTGAAGTGGACCTACAGGAAGGCTGGGGAGGGACTATTGACAAGGTCTTGTAATGACAGGATGAGGGGTAATGGGTTTAAACTGGCAGAGGGGAGATTTAAACTGGATGTTAGGAAGAAGTTCTTTACAGTGAGGGTGGTGAGACACTGGCACAGGTTGTCCAGGTAGGTTGTGGCTGCTCCCTCTCTGGAGGTGTCCAAGACCAGATTGAATGAGGCCTTGAGTGACCTGTTCTAGTGGGAGGTGTCCCTGCCTGTGGCAGAGGGCGTTGGAACTAGATGATCCTTGAGGTCCCTTCCACCCTAAACCATTCTATGATTCTATGAGGTATGGTAAGTTCAGGACCTTCATCTTACTGCCTGTGTCTTGTAAGAGCCATCATAAAGCAATGAGAATCTCCACACTGGGTTTTAGTGTTTCTTGCCACAGTAAACATTGTATATTTTTCTCAGAGATATATTCTATCACACTAAGCTATTAATTTTAATTTTTTTTGCTTCTGTAACAGTATTCTCTGTTTCATTTTATATGCAAGAACTTAATTCTAATTTTATGGGAAGTGGGAGGGAGGGAAGGAGGAAGGTTGGATTGTGCTCTTTATTTCCTCCTATCCCATGCTTATATAACCAAGTATCTATCTAAGGCCTCCTTGTTTTAAACTGAGGAAGTCTGCACTGCTTTCAGATGACCTCAGAGGCACCTAAAAACCTGAGCAGGTGTAAAATACCTAAAAATTTGAATAACTTGTTCCAGTTCCTTATGTTTCCTGTTGCCCGTTACTGAAAATAAACAGAAATGAAGCAATTACCAAGAAAAATTAACATTACTGAGATGTCTGACTCTTTTTACAGGAAGTACCTGATAAGAACAAAACCAATGGACTGTATTTTAGAGATGGGAAATGTCGGATTGACTATATCCTGGTGTATAGAAAATCCAATCCACAGATAGAAAAGAGGGAAGTATTTGAGAGAAATATCAGAGCAGAAGGACTTCAAATGGAAAAAGAGGTAAGAGAACTTCCTTGAAAAACTGTTCAAGATTTAAAGCTGTGTAGAATCTGAGGGTATGTTTTTTTCTTTACTCTGAAAACCCTTTAGTCTGTAGTAGTACTGTAAAATGCTTTTAAGAGTGCCTAAATATAGGCTCTTTATTGGTGGAGCAGTTGGAAAGTGTAGCCTAAAGGAAAATCAGACATGTGGACTGAAGACCATAACAGGCCATTATAGTCATCCTTCTCAACAACATCCACAGCCTTTTCTTCACCCACTGAGTCATCTTGTAGAAGGAGAACAGGTCCTTCAACAGATCCTTAATATGGATTGCCATGCTGCCACTTATCAAAATGGTAGAACAATTTCAGCTTACAGGCTTTGGTCATTTATGTAGGTACTGTACATGATCTCTTTTTCTTCCATGGAATCCCCCCTACTGTGTACTTGAAAGGCACACATCTTTGGAGAACACTGGGGAGGGAAATATGGGAGCTGCTTCTCTCTAGAATAATGAAAATGTTTCCCTTCTTTAAGTGTTTTTGAATGAACATGGGTACTGGTGGTAAGTCTATAAAAACACATCAGCCAGTTACCATCAAGAATTTATTCAAATAACCTGAAAGTTAGCACATCTGGTGCTGCAGTGGCAGCCATTGTTCATTTATTGTGCTTCATGGAAACATACCAGTGACAGCAGGAGCTATAACCCAGCATCCATGTAACCAAACCCAACAAGCAGCTGTTCAGCTTCACCTCCCACAGTTCTACCCTGCTTCCACCAGGAGGGACACCAGGAGAGACAGGAGAAATATAGAAAATAAACATGGAATTAATCCTCCTTATTCATACATATGTCAAATGGTTTCAAACCAATTGCACATCTATTTCTGTGTTAAAATTAGTAGTGAAAGCTGTGAAATCACTTTATAGTTTAAGTATTGTAACACTTACTGCAACATTTTGAACAGAAAACTTTTTCAGGTTGATGATTTAAGTGCATACTACAGAGTTTTCCTGTTGCTTTCAAGCCCATCTAATTGGACTTCACTGCCTAGACTGCATGAATATTTTACCTGCTTGATTATTCATTTCAGTTTCTGTTCTGACACTGACATGCAGTTTGGTTTCTTAATAATCTCATTTGGCCTTGGTGTGATTTCTTGCCAGCATCAGTAATTGTATATTTTCTGAACTCAGAGTATCAAAAATTAGTTAGGCTAAGCATTTTCAAATCAAGGATAGTAATCTTTTTTAACATACAACTCTGACCTAAAATAAAACCCTAACATGTATATTTTATGATCATGTTAGTTTCCAAATGGAATGATAATCTTGAATGAAATAGGTACATTCTTTGTCTGCTCCCTCCCACTCCCTGCAGACTAACAACTCTGCTACATAACCCTTAGGTTTAAACTAAGCAGTGTGACCAATTAATTCCTAGATTATTTATTAAATTTAATAACAACAAACCCCTCATTTTGGATGACTGTGCAACATTCTGAATCTCTGTTCTGGAAGATTTTAATGGCAGGTCTGTTTGTCTGGTTGTCATATACAGAATCATAGAAAGGTCTAGGTTGGAAAGGACCTCCAAAGGTCCTCTGCAGTCACCAGGAGCATCCTCAACTGGGTCAGGTTACCCAGAGTCCTATCCAACCTCACTTTGAATACCTCTGGAGATGGGGCTCCAACCACCTCCCCAGGCAATATGTAACATATTGCTTCTCTGTGAAAAATTTTCCCCTGGATAAAATGAGAGAAGAGTTTGTGGCTTTGGCCTCAGAACTTACACGTTGGCAGCAGGCTGAATAATACTTTTTCACCTTTCATGATTTTTGTGTTGTCGTTGATTCATTCCCCTCTGATTACTGACTGTTCATATATTGTCACTCAGTTGTGTTAATCCTGTTTTTTCGTGTGAAGGAAAAGAGCTGTTCACACAGCAGTTTCCAAATCACGTTCCTCAGTAACACTACAAAGAGAAAATGCACTGCAGTGGTTTGCTGACAGGCAGAGCACAGCAAAATACCCAGATAGTGGTGAGTGCAGGCAACAAAGTGTTCACTTAACAGCATGAAATGAGAAAGGGAATCAGAAATTAATTCATAAATATTGAGATAACTTCAGGCACAATGTCAAGATCATGCAGCTGAGAAACGTCTGAACAGGTATATGTTGCAGATCCTAGGAAAAGGTGATAACAGTTTGCAGCTATTTCCCAATGAATTCACACTCATACTCTTCAGCTATACCACACCACTTTCCTGCAGAAGCTTTGTTAGGTTTGGTGCTCTGTATATCCGGTGGTAAACAATGAAGGGATTCCAGATTAAGAAATGGATCACTGAATTAGTGAAGGTATGGAAAACAAAGGTCTGGGGCTGAATGGTAATCAAGTTGAACAGCATAAATAATTTTCCCTACTTTTCAGTGTATGTTTGGCCTGGGTAAGATGACTCTGTTGTCCCAGTCCAACATGGATTACATCCAACAGATGTGATGATGTGCATAAAATCTCTACTTAATTGAAAACAAAGGTCTTGGTGGGAAAAGAGACTGATTTTCTTTTCAGTCAGATACACATTTTCCTAGATATATTTATTCTTTCTTACAATGTCTCACAAGTGAGATAAATAACGATGATATTCTGACTCTGGGATTCTTGATGATCCTACTGATTTCATTTTGGGGGACTCTTTGAAACAGACTTGTGTAATGGGTAGCATGGAGGGGTCAGTCTGCAAATGCAGCAAAATTGTCAGAGATGAGGTACCAGTTTGTAGGCACAAATACCTCCTGTAAATATTAATCCCAGAGCTGAGTGGCAGGTGCTTTAAAGGAGACAAAATACTACTTCTCACATTCTTAGTTTCATATTTATCCAAATGCAAGGTAAACAGAATCACAAAAGGTTAGGAGTTGGAAGGAACCTCAAAAGATTATTCAGAGAAACCCTTCTGCAGAGCAGAATCATCTATACCAGATCACACAGAAACACATCCAGGCAGGTAAACCTGCGACTAAGATCAACCACTGACACTCAGAAAAAAAAAAATTACTTAGGGTCATGTTTATATAAAGAGAAACTAGAGATAGAACCTTTTATTTCAAATACAGTGTTCAGCCCACTGGAGACAGCAAAAATCTAGCACTTTTCTGGAAAGCCAACCTCTTCGAGAGAGAGTAGGTGAATTAAGGATCAGAAAAAGGGAACTTGTCATATAAGAGTGAAAGTAGTGTCCAGGCCCCTTTTTTCCATATGTTTTCCATATTTATGTCTACAAGTGTTTCAGTATAAAAGCAATTAACTGCTTTAAAAGAAAAAAATCCTGAGTGCCTTAAAAAGCAACTCTCCTCACAGCTACTGGATGAGGAATGTGCTTCAGGAGCTAGTTTCAGGTGTTTTCCAAAAAGCAGCCAGTCCCACTTTGGCTTCTACCAGCACAATGATCTTTGCATCTCCTGGATAAAAGAAGATGCTAACGTGGTGTCCTAGTCCAGTGCTCAGGAGCAATCCAAACTGTGGGTTTTGTGTTACCATGCCTGATTAAAAATTTAAACATCACCACCGCAAGTGTCAAAACTGGCACCAGGGCATCTCTAATTGCATTCACTCCCAGCCTCAAGCAGCAACTGACATTTCTGGGACAACATCTGGTGGCTGATATACAGCTGGTGTATACAATAGGCAGTAGAAATATACAATATAACACAAAGAGATAGGGGAGAAAAGCACAGTACAAGCTTCCCTTTTGTTGTAGGAGTAAATATCTCCTAGCAGGTATAACCCAAAAGTTAGGTTAATCTGAGTCTGAAAGTTTTGTTTAGGGATCTTTTTGGATGCAATGTGCTATCATTAAATGACTTTTCAAGTTTGCAAACAGATATGGATAAGTTCAAGGTGAGGTGGTAGGAGTTCTGCAAAGCAGTTTCTCTTATTGAGGCTGTAACTTGGTGCTAATGGGACAGGACTTCAGAGGCTCGAAATGTGTATTCAGTAAGAAAGAGACTTATATTTAGCAGTAACTTGAAGCCTGGTTTAAAATGATGAATGTTGAGGGAAATTACAGATGACAGAAAGAGCACACGATATAGTATCTCTGTGACTCCTGACTCATCCCTGAGTGTAAAACCAAAATAGACATATGACCATGTCAAAGTGAGATAAAAGGTAGAAAAAAAGAGTGAGCATAAAAAACCCAAGAACTTCAAAGAATTAAACTTTAAATATAGTTGTGTTCAGAAAGTAATGATGTGAAAGAACTGTTACAATCAACAGCTATTGCTCCTGAGCATAGTCAATTACCCTCTTTCTTTCTGGCAAAAATGACATCTACTACTACTTGTTATTGTTTTTGTTAGTACTGCACAGCCAAAACTGTTATGTGAGACTGACCTGCTTTTTTTCTGGTTTATGAGTCATCACTTCAATTGTTCATGAGACTCCTGTTACATAAATGTTGTTGTTGGTTGTGATTCACAGGCAGAAAAGAGGTTGACTTCCAGACCCCAAGTGGGGTCCAGACCCGCATGAGAAAAGGTGTTTTATAAACTTAGCTTGTATAACTTGGTTCTCGGAAAAGCTGTGCACACTGAAATGTCAGTGCCTTTGGAGTTTACTCTAAGTTTGTTTTTCAGTGATAGCTTCAGTTTATTAGTTACTGCAAGAACAATAACTTGCTAAAGGTGTTAAATTTGACCAACCATGCATGCAGTTTACAGCAGAAAACCCAGGCTATGGCCCGCTAACTCTTTGCAGCTTGCCAGCAGAGTTTGTATGGTAGCCAAGAGAAAGCCACAGGTCAGGTGGGGAACGTTTTCCTTTCTGCTAGTTTGCCTTTGGTGTTCATATCCTTTCCTTGCCATATTGAGATTACTCTGCACGTACTAAAACCTGTTACCCGCTAGAAAAAGAGGTGGCCACCAAAATTGACTTGGCTGCCCTCTGAGATTTTTTTTACAGAGAGAAAGAGTCCTGTAGACATGAAGTGTGTGAGACAGATACTAGGAAGCACCAGGACAGCTGTGCATGTGATGATCATCCATACTGTGCAGCCATGCTGGGTCAGACCACATGGAGGATGTCATCTATCACTAACAGGCTTCCCTTTAGGACAAACTGGCACTTGGCAAAACTAAGCTTTCTTGGTCTTTGGAAAAGATCAGGTGTTGTATTGGTTTTGGCTGGCTACATTTACATAGCAGTTGCCAGAAGCTTCCCCTATGTCTGAAAGAATCATAGGATCAATCAGAGTTGGAAGGGACCACAAGGACTATCTACTTCCAACTCCCCTGCCATGATCAGGGACACTTCACACTAGATCAGGTTGTCCACAGCCTCATCCAACCTGGCCTTAAACACCTCTAGTGATGACGCTGCCACCATCCCCTGCGCAACCTGTTGCAGGGTCTCACCACCCTCATGGTGAAAAACTTCTAACATCCAGTCTGAATCTACCCATTTCTAGCTTTGTTCCATTCCCCCACGTCCCCCAGGTAGTGACCTGACATCTTAAAAAGTCCCTCCCTGGCTTTCTTGTAGGCCCCCTTAAGATACTGAAAGGCCACAATAAGGTAACCTTGGAGCCTTCTCCTCTCCAGACTGAACAGTCCAAATTCTCTCAGTCTCTTCTCATAGGAGATAGAGTCAGTGTCAGCCAGCTTCAAGATGGACCTGCAGGTCTGTAGCACCATTAGAGGAAATTTTGTTGAAGTTCATGGAACACAATATCCTGTGGGAGAGGACCCATGTTGAAGCAGGATAAGAGAGCAAATAGGAAAGGGCTTCACAGACAATATATGATGACCTACCCATAACCCGCTCCGGGGGGTTCTGTTCCTCTGCACCACGTTGTGGAAGTAGCGAAAATCAGGAGTGAAGCTGAGACTGGGAAGAAGTGAGGGGTGAGGGGAAGATCTTTTCTCAGGTCTGATGTTTTGTTTTTTTTTTCTCATTACCTCACTGTGATTTAATTGGTAATAAGTTAAATTAATTTCCTTCAGTTGAGTCTGGTTTGCCCCTGACAGTAACTGGTGAGCAACCTCTGTGTCCTTTTCTCTACCCACAAACCTTTCATTATATTTTCTCTCCTTGATGCCCAGTTGAGGAAGGGGATTGACAGAACAACTTTTGTGGGCACTTGATCTCCAACCAGGATCAACCTACCACTGATTATTTCAGTGTTAATCTGCTGCTGTAACTAATGCCAAGCATCCATTCATTAGCTTTCTTGCACTTCAGTAAGTTGTTTCAGTCTCTCATTTTTCATATCCTATTATTCAATATGTAAATATCTACAGATAATGAACTTATGATACAAATTATGCAGCCTGCAGGAGCTGTGGTTTTACAAAGAGCATAATATTCCATTATTAGCAGGTGCAGTTTGTTATTTGATGTTTAAGCACTCTGTCTGATTGCATCCACAAATCATGGATGGAGACATCAAAGTGACATAAACTATGCCTGCAGCAAGGGAACTAAACTGAAATGCAACCCCACCACATGCATCATAAGTGAAAGTGCTTCTATCTACTTAATTTAAAACACTGAGCTGTTCAAATTCAAATTCAGTGAGAGCAAATTAAAACCAGACTGGTCTTCCAGAGATTTATTGTTAGTTCATTATCTACTTCAGTTAGTGAGTGGAGTGTCTTTTCAGCAGTGTTTTACAGAAAAATGAACAGGTATGAGCAGAGCAGTGTCCTTTGCTGAGTGCTCTGTACCAAAAGGCATTGTCACTAAACAGTGTGGGACTTTCCAGCTGCCTGGGCTTCAGAGAAAAAATGTTCTATATCTCAAACCCTGTGTCCACTGTATAACAGAAGGACAATTTAGGAGAGAAATTTGAGGAGGTAGGTCTAGATGAATAGAGTCTGAATTCAGATTTCTGTGTGCAGTTTACAAATGTAACTTTTCCTGAATGTCTGAGGGAGCCCAGAAATTAGTATATTTCCAAGTTGATAAATCCCAGCCTTTGACAGGAATTTGTAAAGTTAATAGACTAAGAAGCTGTAGCTGGAAAATGGATCTACATTAAAAAAAAAAAAAAAGAAAAAAAAAAAGTGTAACACTTTCTTGTGATATGGAGATAATATAAAAATATGTAGATAACTAAAAGATTATTAAAAAGCCCTTGAAATGTTTTTTTTCCATCAGAAATATTGAATAGGATGTTTTTTGTCAAAGAGTTTCCTGTCATCAGTGTTCACAAATCGTAAAATCAAGAAACCTCTGCAGGACACCAAGCTCATGGTAAAAAAATAGGCAATAGATTAAAAAACTACATGCAGATTACATATAAGATGCCCCCTTTATGTCAAAAGTCACCTTTCCCTTTACAGTAATTGGTCTTAAACTGCAATTACTTTTGAGATGCTGTTTGTCTGCCAGTGGCATCAGGAACAAGTACAGTGCACAAGGCTACAATCAGTGCACAGGCAGAGTTTTGTTGCCCGAAGGTGACATGACGGTTTTGCTGCAATGCTCCCTGCTAGTACTGGTTTAATGAGCAGAAATCTAGAGCTGGTTCTTGGGAACAGAAAGATAGAGTGTGTAAAAATGTCAGCAGTACATCTAATGTTCCCAGTTCCAGTTGATGACCAGCTGATGGTGTCGAACTTGTTTAAAAAGGTGGCACAGTATTTACCACATTGCCATAGAATGGCTTACGTTGGAAGGGACCTTTAGAAATCATCTACTCCAACCTCCCTGACATGGGCAGGCCTGCCTCTCAACTAGACTTGGTTGCTCCAGGCCTCGTTCAACCTGGCCTTAAACACATCCAGGGAGGAGGCATCCACAACTACTCTCCACATCCACCCTCCTCCTAAAGAACTTTTTGCTAAGATCCAATCTAAACCTGCTCTCCTTCAGCTTCAAACCATTCCCCCTTGTCCTATCACTAGACACGCTTTTGGAAAGTCCCCCTCCAGCTTTCCTGTAGGGTCAGAGTCTTCTCCAGGCTGAACAACCCCGGTTTACACAGCCTATTCTCACAGCAGAGGTGTCCCAGCCCTTAGATCATCTTTGCGGCTCTCCTAAGAAACTCACTTCAGCAGTTCTATGTCCTTCTTATGATGGAGGCAGCAGAACTGGACACAATATTTGAGGTGAGGTCTCACAGGAGCAGTGTAAAGGGATGGAATCACCTCTTCTGACCTGCTGGCCACACTCCTCTTGATGCAGCCCAGGATAGGATTTGCCTTCTAGATCGCATGAGTGCACTGTCAGCTCGTGGTGAGCTTTTCATCAATCGATGTACCCAAGTCTTATTTTTCAGAGCAACTCTCAAGCCACTCTGCACCCAGCCTGTGCATGGAGCTGGCCAAATCAGGATTCAGGACCTTGCACTTTGACCTATCAGACCTCATGCAGTTTGCACTGGAACACTTCTCAAGCCTGTCAAGGTCCTTCTAGATGGCATTACTTTCTTCAAATGTGTCCATTATGCTTCTGAACAAACAGTAATCATTCAACCTCAGTCTAGGGGACATTTGCATCTTCCCCTTCAGCATGAAGTGGTGTGGGGCTGCCCTTCCTGGAAGCATTCCCAGGAGGGAAGCATGAACCTGGAAAGCACAACTGCCTTTCTCACCTGTTTTTGGCACAAGGTCTCCTGACCCTCTCATTGTCCGATTACTTCCTTTATTATATCAGGTTATCAGTCACAGAGCAAGTGGAGCAATGGTGCTGATGCCTTGGATTAACTCTATTTTAATTATGGTAAGAGCCTCACAAGCAGAGCTAAGCAAATTCCCTCAGTGCCCAGACTTTATTGAAAAAGATGTTTCAGTTTATGGTTCTCTGGGCACAAATTAAATGCAGCATTATCCACTGCATGTTTACGTGTTTGTTCCTCACTGTCTGAGTGGTAATGAAGTGATGTTGTAAATGAAGTTTAATAAAGCCTGACCTGAGGGGAAAAAAAAGTACTTCTGAGATATCCACATCAACTGAAGCCTCTGTCAGCCAATTTATTATGTCCCTCTGTTTAAAGTCTTATCTGCTTTACAAAACTTTCTTCTGTGCACGTATATCTTTTCTTATAGAAAGGCTTTTAAAAGTATCTCTAAAAAGCACCTTTTAGGCTGAACTGTAAAGACCCTTTCTCTTAATGGTATAGTGCTTAGAACTTTTCTTAAGTACAGCTTGTTTCTGATTCAAATAGATCTTTCCATCTGTAACAAATAAGATTGACTCCCCTTTCTAAAGTCTCCACTGTGAACCACTAATATAAGAAATTTGTGATTCCTGTTTTTTTTTAAATACCATCTCTTATACATTTTCAAAATGTCAAAATTGCCATGAAGGAGAAAACCTCCTTGGCAAAATGTAGATAGGAGAAGAACAAAACAGAATGAATAAGGTGAGAGGAAGGAAATGAATGGCAGACAAGGTCTTGTAAAATGTGCTGAATCATTTGCTGTCGCTATGATGTGTCCAGGCAGTGACCTAGAGCCACCCATGAAGGGGCAGTTGTGGAAGCAAAGTAGCTGTGCTACTGTGGGTGATGAGGAAGGTAAACAGCAGTCCAGGGAAAATAAGGTGGCTGTACTGCAGAGCCCCAGGATGAGAAGAGCCATTGCAGGTGTTTGCAATGAAGATAGTGAGCTGGGGAGGAACAAGCCCTTCTGGGCAGCAGTCCGTTTAAGTCTGAGGCAAACAGATGAAATTAATTGTACCCTGAAGGTGCTTGTTCCTCTTCACTGCAGACATCTAAACACAGTTGCCCTGAATCACACCTGTGATGTCTGCTCTGTGAGACTAAGCCTTCAGGCAACTTCTCGAGATCAGTGGGCTTGGAGACGTGGTAATGCCAGTGTTTTGATACAAATACAGCAGCCTGACAGTGTTCAACAGGGAAAACTGGATCAGATATGCGCTACACACCTTATCTGTAAACTACTAAAGATAAACAGTGGTGTTTGTCCTGCACCCAGGTGATACCTGTGGGCTTACACAAATGCATCTGTGGATTGCAAGATCTACCCAATACTGGTAGAGTGTAAAGAAAACAGCCAACAGAATTGTGTGACCACTCTAAAGGTCAGTTCTAAGAAATCCAAGATTAGTGCTTCTGTAGATTTCCCATATTCCCACTTCTGCTCTACGCTGGTTTGACTGTGAATTGATGAGTGCTCGTTGTGCCAGTTTAGATTTTCATCTAGGCCTGGTTTTTGTTTCTGTTGTGAAAGGCAACAGAATACATGTATTTTATTAATGCCAAAGGCACGATGGAAAAGTGATGTGAGGAATGTGAACACGTTGGACTTTTGGGAGAGAGGGAAAAGGATAATGGTGAGAAAGCCTTAAGAAGTTAGTATCAAGATGTGGAGAGACATCTGATTAAATTATGGCAGAGAAGGAAAGACCCCTTCTGACTCTATAAGTCCACCTACAAAAATCTAAAAGACTACTTCTCATTGTGTAAACCGCCTTACAAAAATCTAAGAGAACCCTTCTCACTGTGTAGATCTCCTATAAAAATTTAAGCATTAAATCTCTTTAGAAATATCACAGTATCACAGTATCGCAAGGGTTGGAAGAGACCTCAGAGATCATCAAGTCCAACCCATCACCACAGCCCTCAAGATTAGACCATAGCACCAAGTGCCATGTCCAAACGTGCCTTGAACGCCTCCAGGGACAGTGACTCCACCACCTCCCTGGGCAGCCCATTCCAGTGACAAATTACTCTCTCAGTGAAGAACTTCCTCCTCACCTCCAGCCTAAACTTGCCCTGGTGTAGCCTGAGACTGTGTCCTCTAGTTCTGTCACTGGTTGCCTGAGAGAAGAAGGTAACCTCCTCCTGGCCACAACCACCCTTCAGGTAGTTGTAGACAGCAATAAGGTCCCCCCTGAGCCTCCTCTTCTCCAGGCTAAACAGTCCCAGCTCCCTCAGCCTCTC
>VWZE01025050.1:334498-441516 GCA_013396675.1 Eubucco bourcierii | reverse complement strand
CCAGCTCTCTCAGCACCCTAGGATGGATCCCATCAGGTCCCATGGACTATGACAGTGGCTCAGCAGGTCCTGAACTAATTCCTCAGGGATTTCCAGGGGAACACACTGCTCCCCGACCGCATCACCCAGCTCAAGAGTCCACTTGTCCTGAACTCCTCCCTCCTCACTGTTGAAAATTGAGGCAAAGAAGGCATTCAGGACCTCAGCCTTTTCCTCGTCTTCAGTTATGGTGTTCCCCTCCAGGTCCAATAAGCAGTGGAGACTCTTCTTGCCCTTCTTTATAGCATTTATAAATTTGTAGAAATGCTTTTTGTTATCTTTTACAGAGGTAGCCAGCTTAAGTTCTAACCCAGCCTTTGCCTCTCTAATTCTTCTCCTACACAATCTAACAACATCCCTAAACATGTCAGGAGAGGCCTTCCCCTCCTTCCAAAGGCAATACATCCTCTTTTTCTCCCCTAATTCCTTCAGGAGCTCCTTGCTCATCCAGGCTGGTCGCCTTCCCCGCCAGCTCCCCTTTCGACACATGGGAACTGCCAGTTCCTGTGCCTTCAAATACAAATACAAATACAACACAAACCCTTAACAACTAAAAGCAGATCTTTTGTGTTTATGAAGGGTGACTTAACAGAAGGCAAGGAAGGAGAAAGGCAAGGAATTATTAGTCATTAATATAGATTAGACTCAGTGAACCGTTTTAGCTGAGGAAATTGGGAAACATTTTGAAAATCTTGGAACATTTCACTTAAACAGATTCAAAATTAAATGCCTGATATTAAAATGCTGTGCTAGTTGATCATAATAAAATCTGAATAAATGCAGATATCTGTAATTTGTTGTGCTTCAGAGGCTGTCATTAACAAGGATCTGACATTGGAAATACCTCTGTACATGGGCAGAGAATGAAGGGTAGGACCAGTTGTCTTCTGTGGTTGTGAGAGGGACTTGCTGAGAGAAAAGTCACATTGGCTAGATATGGTTTGGACTAGATGACCTCTGGAAGTCCCTTCCAGCTTCTGTTATTCTATGATGCTACAATAAGCAGCTTGTTTAGTTCCTTTAGGTGATTTGTATGCAGAAGTTATAATGAGCTTGCTTGCACACTTTGGCTGTTTGAATGATTATCAAATTTATGAAATTAACTGTTGGACAAATAATAAATTGTTGCTTCTTCCAGCCCCCCCCGCCCCTTGTTTTTTTTTTCTAAAGCAATTTTTTCTCCAATAAGCCTCTAAAAGCAAACATGAATATTTAATAGAAATTTCATTAAATGTAAATATTTTCACCTTCCAAAAGTGATTAATGCAATGTAATGTTGGTTTCATGTTTTACATTGCAAATAAATCCTGGAGGAAGCTGCCTGATAAAATGAAGTTCAATTGCGCAACATATTTTTGAAGGCTTGTGATGCCAAAAGTGAAATATTTTACTAAAGAGACCTTTTTTGGTCCATAATGCAGTCAGAAATATTTGATGTTTTCAATCATCACTGTATAAAACATTAGCATTTTCAATGTAAAATTGCAGTGTATAACTGATGCCTTAATGTCAAATGGAATATTCATCAGTAGAAACACATAACTCTGCCCAGAGGTCTTAGCTATCTGCATTTTTAAATCTGCAGGTAACCAATTTCACAAGTTTATATTATCTTCCTGTCCAAAGGATGCTTCCTATCTGATTGTCAGCTGAAAATCATGTGATTAACCATTTTAATTTTCACAGAAATCTTATCCAGATGGGACAAAACCACATTCATTCAGTATCTACTGTTGGGATTATCATGAAATGTTTTATCACTGCTCTGCACTCAGATCAACCTCTTCCATTCCAATGGTTATGCTTCAGGTATTCCTAATCTTTTCTCCTAGGAAGTGAATTTCAAGTCGGAGGAGCTTGTTTCCATGGTAGATTTAGTACATCTAAGTTGCCTTACTGTGAGATCTATCCTGTCCATCACAAGTGAGTTCAAATGACATTGGTTAGAATTACCAACACTCTTTCTAATGCTCTTTCTTCTCCCAAAGGAATTTGTGTGTCTCTACTACAAGCTGTAAGCTCATCATTGCACAGTAAACTTGAGCAATGAGACAGTATGTGCAATTTGTTTCTATTTAAGTAACCTACCCTGCTCTTTAAATTGCCCTCCCACTCACACATTTTTCTCTACGTGAAAGGACATTTGCAAACATTTCCCTGTGCTACTAACTGTTCTGTTCCAGCACTGAGATCCTGTCAGCTGCTGCCAGAAATTAAGTACTGTAGCAAAGACACCTGCTCTGAGCTGGATTAGATGACACATTTCCTGAATGGTGGCAACAACCAGCCAACTGCCCATATTACTAACTCCACTGGAGCTGAACCTCTCAAATTATCTTGCAAAGTAAAGATAAAACTCTACTCCAAATTTTGCCATGAGATTGCATAGAAAAATCATTTCACATTGTAATCGTGTTCCCATATCCTTTTATCAGGCTATTTTGTATTTTATAGGTCAGTGTCCTCTTATTTTAAAATGGTTTTATTAACAGATTCCCAATTATTAGGGCTTTCTTTTTTGAAACCGTATTTTCATGCTTACTGTTTTTGCTCTGCAGTTTCTTGAAAGTTAAAAGCTTCTTAAAATCCTAATTGAAATGTGAGCATTATACTCCCCATTCTCACTAAACCTGTGACTGAAACCATTTATGTGAGAGATATTGATACCATTATTCGCTGGATTCTTCTAATTCATGAACGTGAAGGTTAATGCTTGTGAGTATGTAATATTTCCCCTAAAACTGGCCATGTATTGACAGTGCCTAAGTGATTACCCAGCGATAATGTATGCACTTTCAAAAAGTATTGGCAGGGTGTTAGTGCTGCTTTTCCAGTTCTGCAGAATTACCCTTGTGAATTTACATTTACTTTGTTTTTTTCAGAGGAAGAATGGCTTAATCAACTAAAATTTGCTGGGCTTTGTTTTTCCACTTCATTCACCACCAGATGGTGAATCAATCTGTACTCTTAACAATAACAGAGTAATTCTCCAAAACAGTGGAACCTGTAGCGGTTACTGTTTACTATTCTCCACTCAAATGTCATAGGGAACTTGATTACAGCTAGAATTGCTGCTAGAGAAAGAGGTGCAATCCCAAGCACAAATCCAGGCTGATGGCAAATGGCTGGAGAGCAGCCCTGAGGAAAAGGACATGGGAGTCTTGGTTGATGAAAAGCTCAATGTGAGCCGGTAGTGTGCTTGCGCAACCCACACAGCAATTGTGTCCTGGGCTGCAGCAAGAGCAGCGTGGCCAGCAGGGCAAGGGAGGGGATTCTCCTGAGACCCCACCTGGAGTACTGTGTACAGTTCTGGAGCTCCCAACATAGGAAGGACATGGGACTGTTGGAGTGAGTCCAGAGGAGGTCAAAGAGGCTCAGAGGCCTGGAGCCTCTCTACTATGAGCACAGGCTACAAGAGTTGGGGCTCTTCAGCCTGGAGAAGAGAAGACTTTGAAGAGACCTTATAGCAGCCTTCTAGTATCTGAAGAGGGCCTATAGGCTGGGGAGGGACTATTTACAAGGTAATGACAGGATGAGGAGTAATGACAGAGGGAAGATTTAAACTGGATGTTAGGAAGAAGTTCTTTCCAGTGAGGGTGCTGAAACACTGGAATGGGTTGACTAGGGAGGTTGTGGATTCTAAGACTGATTTTTCTCTTATTTTCTTCCTTTTCCTGTATTGTGATGTTAACATAAATAGGTTGTGTTTCATCATAGAATCATGAAATTGTCAGGGCAAGAAGGAACCTCAAGGATCATCTAGTTCCATTCCATTTGCCATGGGCAGGGACACCTCACACTAGATCAGGTTAATCAGAGCCCCATCCAGCCTTGTCTGTAAAGACCTCCAGGTATGGGGCTTCCACTACCTCCCTGGGCAACCTGTCTGGTGGAAGTTAAAACACTATTCCCCTTCTGCTTTTTAATTTCCCTTAGTGAGTCTTGCTAAAGTAGGTAAAGTTTCATTCTGGTTGCTGGACCTTCCTCAAAATCTTCTTTACCTCCTTTTACAAAGAAGGCTTTAAAAGATGAAGAGCACCCCACTTTAGAATATTCTCCTCTTAAATTATGATAAGGAAAACACCTTAGTGGTAAATCCTGATTTCCATGATAAAACACATACATAAATAGGACCATTGTTTTTTTCACACTTGCCTGCCTAATAACCTTGAGACAAAGAAACAATTAAACCATTCAGTTGGAGACACCTGTAATTTTATCTTTCTTTAAGGTTATATGCTTGAATCCCCTTTCTCACCTTTTTTAACTCCTAGACACAAGAAACACTTGTTGCCCTACAGTACTTTTTGTCTTAAAATGACTTGCCAATATTATTGATAATGAACCAAATTTAAAAAAAAAGTCTCTGTTAGAG
Source organism: Eubucco bourcierii (assembly GCA_013396675.1). NCBI lineage: Eukaryota > Metazoa > Chordata > Aves > Piciformes > Ramphastidae > Eubucco > Eubucco bourcierii. The sequence continues at coordinate 437,102 of VWZE01025050.1, read as the reverse complement.
GAGAATGTTTAAAACGGTGTTTGAGAAAAGATATTCATCTCCAGCGTTGATCTTGGAAGACAACCTGCAAATGCAGCAAAATGTGGGCTTTTCAGGAGACATTCCATGTCAGCACTTTGCTTCCATTCAGACTAACAATGGTAACTCCAGAAGGAGCAATCAGGTCAGTAGATAGATATTGAAAACCTGCCAGGGAAAGCTTTACCTTGATTTCAGCAAAGCATTTGACAGTGTCTGCCACAGCATCCTCATAGCTAAACTGAGGAGGTGTGGTCTGGATGATCGAATAGTGAGGTGGATTGGGAACTGGTTAAAGGAAAGTCAGAGAGTTGTGGTCAATGGGACAGAATCTAGGTAGAGGCCTGTAACTAGTGGAGTCCCTGAGGGGTCAGTACTTGCACCGATATTATTCAATGTATTTATTAATGACCTGGAAGAGGACATGGAGTGCACTGTCAGCAAGTTTGCTGATGACACCAAGCTGGGTGGAGTGGCTGCCACACCAGAGAGTTGTGTTGCCAGTCAGAGAGTCTTAGGCTGGAGAGTTGGGCAGGGAGAATTTTAATGAAGTTCAACAGGGGCAATTGTAGAGTCATGCACCTGGGGAAGAACAACTCCATGTATCAGTATAGGTTGGGGACTGATGTGCTGGAGAGCAGTAAAGGGGAGGACTTGGGAATCCTGGTGGATGGAAGGACGAACTCTAGCCATCAGTGTGCTCTTGTGGCCGGGAAGGTCAATGCCATTCTAGGGTATATTAGAGGGGGTGTGGTTAGTAGGTTGAGGGAGGTTCTCCTTCCCCTCAACTCTGCCCTGGTGAGACCTCATCTGGAGTATTGTGTCCAGTTCTGGCCCCCACCCAGTTCAAGAAGGACAGGGAGCTGCTTGAGAGAGTTCTGTGCAGAGCCACAGAAATGATTAAGGAAGTTGAACATCTTCCTTATGAGGAGAGATTACAAGTGAGTTGGAGCTTGTTAGCTTGGAGAGAAGGCTAAGGGATGATCTGATTCATGTTTATAAATATGTAAGAGGTGAGCACCAGGAGGATGGAGCCAACCTCTTCTTGGTGATGCCCAGTGACAAGACAAGAGGCAATGGGTGGAAATTGAGGCATAGGAGATTCCATGTGAACCTGAGGAAGGATTTTTTCACTGTGAGGGTGACAGAGCACTGGAACAGGCTGCCCGAGGAGGTTGTGTAGTCTTCCTCTCTGGAGATATTTAAGAACCATCTGGATGTGTTCCAGTGTGATCTGCTCTAGTTGATCCTGCTCTGGCAGGGGGGCTGGACCAGATGATCTTTTGAGGTCTCTTTCAGCCCCTTACATTGTATGATTCTATCAAAGGAGTTAGAATATCTTCAGGAGTATGTGTAAGTGTGGTAACTGGGGCTTGAACTCCACTTAACAACACACAACAAGTTGTGTGCACACTTTCAGAAGGAGAATGAGAACCTGCCCTTTCCATTGTTTCCTTGACTGTAGCTCACCAAATAAGGTGGTTATGCTTTTGGAATTGTGTAAATGGCCCTTACATTAATTAGTTCCACTCTTTATCCAGTGATACTGGAGAAGTTGATGGAGTTGGTACACATTTGTAGCTGATTTGCTCTTTTTTGGAGGAGGAAATTAAATGTCTGCAAAAACTTAACGATAAAAGAGCTAACCTAATGATAAAAGGGCTCCAAAAGGGCTAATCTATAATATGTAGACCTATGATACTGTCTGTATTTTAGGGTTTGCAGTAATTATACAGTACTAAAGGGGGTTGCCAATAAAACCAGAAAGGTTGGAAATTAATTGGTATCCCTGATACAGATATATGACCTATAAAATAGCCAATATAGATTAGCAAATATTGATCTAATATTTACAGGAAATATGCAATATGATTCCCAGCTGCCAAAAGGGATTGAAGAGCAGAAAGGAGGAGGAGGTGGAAAGTTAGTTTGTGAAAAGTATTAGATTCATGGCACTGAACACTGAAACTAGTTGCATATTGTGTATTGACTGGTGATTTGAATCCTACCATACAAAATTGTTTTGAAGATCAGGGTTTCATTAAACTCAACACACCTTGCAGGCACTTTTCAATCAGAAAAAAAAAAAAATCAATTTTTAAAGTTCTTGTAAGAAGCAAGTTTTTGGGTTTTTTTTCGTAAAGATTTCTGCCTTAGCACTGAACATTTTGAAATCTCACGTCTAGAAACTTGTTGCTTTCAACCAAAATTTCTCTAGAAAAGAGTACATCTCTTCCATAGGAAATAGTCTTTTCTCCAGCCACTTTCAATGTGTTATCCAGAGGCTGTGAAATCTCTACCTATGGAGATAGTCAGGACTCAATGGGACAAGCACCTGAGCAATCTGATCTAACTGGCCCTGCTTTAGCTAGAGAACCCAGGTGATACCTTGAGGGCCCTTCCAACCTACACTACTCTATGATTCCTTAGTTCTGGCAACTCTCTTGCTACACTAGGTTTGCACTGCTCTGAAGATGGTCAAGAATGTTATTACAGACCAGAAGAAAATCTCTTTTGCTATTGATATTGTTCCTTAAGAAATTACAGAATTACAGAGTGTCAGGGACTGGAAGGGACCTTGAAAGATCATCTAGACCAACCCTCCTGCCAGAGTAGGGTCACCTATACCAGATCAACTTGAAGCAACCAATTTATGTGACCATTGTTGCCCTGCGAATTATTATATGGTGATAACTCTGTAGGTGCTAGTGCTGCAGGTCAATTCTAAGCAGCGATTTCATTTTTGTGTTTCCAAAGTGGTTGATCTCATTGTCTGCCTCCTTGATTCCCTTTGGTTTTCTTCCTACATCACACAGATGTTGCTTCCTTCCATGAGCAGATTGCTCATGTCAATAGTTGTCTTATTTAAATTTCCAAGGGAATAATGTTACATTGATTTTTGTTTGTGTGTTCCCATCATGTGAAATTGAGTTTACTTCCCCGAACCGTTTAATGAGCCAAGCCTCAGAAGCCAATTACAGCAGAAGAATGTTCCTCTCCTCTTCCTTTAGAAGCGGAAGGATACTGTGTCTAAATACTAATCTAGAAAGGAGAGTTTAGGAGATTCCATTCACTAAAGTATATTTCTAACTAAGATGCTACTCTTTATATATATTTTTTGTTTGGTTTTGGTTATTTTGATGAGCTGTTTTCTCCTTAGATTGAGCAAATGTTGCATTTCATTCAATTACTCCTCCGTCTGGATTTGTGCTTTCCCATCATATTTTTCTCAACCTTTCTTAGTGTTTTTGTTTACAAGTACTCACCGTGAGCAAACCCAAGAGGAACTACTGCATCAGTAATTTGGCATTATTATCATCTCTTTCTTTTGGAAATTACTGAACCTTCCATAGGTATTTTGTTTAGATCTTCTCTTGACAAAGCTGATAAAATATAGATAAAGACAGTGTTCTGTTGTGAAATAGCATCTCCACAAGCCGTGTTACTGTAGCTGCCTTGTATGAATTAAACTACAATGTGCTGAAAATGCCTACAAGCTTCCTATTTTAACAGCTACCAGTAAATTTTCAGGTTTTTTTAAATGAATGATGTGTCAGGACAATAATTCCCCTCTCTATATTTGGCTTTTTAGTCTGGAGAGGACTGAGAGGGGATTTAATAAATATTTATAAATATCTGAGGACTGGTGGTCAGGAGCGGGGGTACAGGCTCTGCTCACTTGTTCCTTGGGATAGGACAAGGAGCAATGGATGGAAGCTGCAGCACAGGAAGTTCCACCTTATCACAAGGGGGAACTTCTTTACTATAAGCGTCACAGAGCACTGGAACAGGCTTCCCAGAGATGTTGTGGAGTCTCCTTCTCTGGAGACTTTCAAGGCCTGTCTGGATGCATTCCTGTGACCTGATTATGGTCCTGCTCTGGCAACGGGGTTGGACTCTTTGGGTCCCTTCCAAACCCTAACATCCTGTGATTCTGTGATCCTGTGTGTGATACTTATCATATGTTTCTATTGAGTTTTGATGGGTTATGTGTAATGTATGAGGATTATTTTTTTTTTTTAATCCCAAGTTGTTTATGACAAAATTGCCAGTCCACTGCTGACTTAAAATCATGTTTGAGAGAAAGCTTTGCAGGAGATTTTCAGAGTAGCAGAACTTAGCCTTGGTGTTGTGGTATCAACTAACTGAAGTCTCATAGGAAAATAAAGGATAATTTGTGAAATGTGCCTATAAAGAAAAACATCATTAAAGGCGTGGTTTTGAATCCATAAAAGTCAGTGAAAGGAGTACAGCTGAATTCATTGTCTCTGAAGCAAGTCTCTTGGGGCTGTTTTGTTGCTGTTGTATCGCTTCATGTCAAAATAAATTTTCAGAAAGTCATCAGCAAAAGAACATCAAGATTATTTTTTTTCTGCAGTTTTTAATACCATTAGGAAGTAATTTGTTCCATTATATGCTAAATCCATTTTTTTCCATGTAAGCCAATAATACTTTGGGTATAAATATTTCTTTGTCCATTTTTGAAGATTTTGATAGTCTATTCCTTTTAAAATTGTTTATTGTTAACTGCAGTGACCATGTTGGTGGGACTTTTTTTTTTTTTTTGATGTGTTAAAGAATATCATATATATGTATATTAAGTGTCATATATATGTATATTAAGTGTTGGAGTTTTCATTCCTGTCACCTCACCAACTAGAAACAGTATTTTAGCTACTTTAAGGACATGAACATGCTATATCAGTGTTGATAATTTCAGCATCTATCAGGACAGGATACCTATGAGCAGAGGATACAAGAGCCTCTGGGGCTTTGCAGTCTGGAGAACAGAAGGCTTTCAGGAGACCTTGTAGTAGCCTTCCAGTATCTGAAGGGGGCCTACAGGAGGGCTGAGGAGGGACTATTTACAAGGTCTTGCAATGACAGGATGACGAGTAATGGATTTAAAATGGCAGAGGGGAGATTTAAACTGGATGTTAGGAGGAAGTTCTTTACAGTGAGGGTGGTGAGACACTGGCACAGGTTGCCCAAGGAGGTTGTGCATGCTCCCTCCCTGGAAGTGTTCAAGGCCAGGTTGGATGAGGCCTTGAGTGACCTGTTCTAGCGGGAAGTGTCCCTGCCTATGGCCAGGGGTTGGAACTGGATGATTTTTGAGGTCACTTCCAACCTAAACCATTCTAGGATAGTGGAGGAAAGAAACCAATAGGCATAAAAAGTTTAAATGTCAGCCTCCAATCCATACAGTCACTGAAGCATCCAGGTAAATGGGATTATATTTAAGAACTCAGAGCAATTTCTGTTAACCAAAAATTAATGAGAAGTACTGAATATAGTGCAACGTCTCAAAAACTACAAAATCATTCCTAAAACAAATAATTTTCTTGCCTGATTTTCTGAGGCTTAGCTCTTGTCTTTCTCATACTCTTTACGCCCTTATCACTTCCTGGATATTCCTCAGGCTTAGTGTGTAATGATTGTCCCTGTTAATGTCATCTCTTCTGTTGTCTGATGCTAAAGCTGGTCTCTTCTCACAGGTAAATAGTGATAGAACAAGAGGGAATGGCCTCAAGCTGCCACTGGGTAGGTTTAGACTGGACATTAGGAAACGTTTTTTCCCAGCAAGAGTGATCAGGCACTGGAATGGGCTGTCCAGGGAGGTGATTGAGTCATCAACCTTGAATGTGTTTAAAAGTTGTTTGGATGTGGTGCTTGGGGATATGGTTTAAGGGCGAACTTTGAAGAGCAGGGATATCAGTTGGACTTGATGATCCTGGGGCTCTTTTCCAACCAGAATGTTTTTGTGGTTCTGTGATTCTGTGCAGGCAATTTTATGAGAATTTAATTGATTTTCATGGGAAACCAGAAGGAAAACGAGTTGACAAAATACAGCTAAAACTGCACATGCTTGAGGAAGAATCACGAAGCATAAGGGGTCAGACAAGACCAGAAAAATAAATATTGAGCATTATACACAGTTTCTTTCTTTTTCCCTTGGAAAAAGTAAGCCCTGGTGGCTGTTTTCTTTTTCTTTTGCAGTCATCTCTAACAAACAGTGACATCATCTTTGTGAAGCTGCATGCCCCTTGGGAGGTCCTGGGCAAATACGCTGAACTAATGAATGTAAGAATGCCTTTCAGGTAGGTGTAGTTGTATTTCATCTCAGCCTCCAAAGTCACGCTGTACTGTAAAGCTAATGTAGTAGTAACACCAAAATGCACAAGGAAAAGCTCTTCTATAAAGGTACCACACAGCTTTAGAAAATATAAATGGATACCTTAGATACCATATTCATTGCTATTTCTTGTTTAATGCCTGCAATTTCAGTACAATACTGGTTTGAAATTAAGGTGAGCTGTAGAAGTGCAGCTGTTTTCATGGGGTATTCTGTCCTTAGGCCCTTTAACCCCTTCAATGCTGGAGCCCCCTGCATACTTGTGCGCTGCTGTTTTTTAAATGGACATTTCATTGAAATCAATGGGAGGTCAAGAAGATCCAGGTACGTAAGGCAGCACAGAAGGTGCATGTCTGATGGACGTATCTGGTATGTTCAGCACCTGCAAATTGCTTGTATAGTGTGTAGTTATGGAAATACAGATTAGAAATAAGTATCCCCTCTCATAGGAGAATTGTCTGAATGACCTTTCAGACTATAACTGCCTTTTTTCTTTTCCTTTTTCTTTTTCTCCTATGGAGGAAATAAGGACCCTTCATTAAATCATACTGATAACCAAATTCATTGCCCATTGCCATTCAGATTATTTTTGTCATTTGTTTCATAGTATTTGCATGTTCAGCAATGGAATCTTCTATATAGAATACTTACCTTGCTGGTTATCAGAACTGTTAAAATAGCATAAAGATTGCTGATGGAACTGACCAAAACCCATGAACTGAAAGGTCTTGATTCTTCTTTCAATTAGCAGGGTTTGTAGATGTATCACTCCGTTGAGTGTAATGGAATAACTTCTGAGCAAGAAAAGGATCAGATTCAGAATATGGAACTACTGAGTTCTCATCCTTTTTTAGGAGCTCTTCTGTTTTCTTCTTACTTAATGATGCAAAATACCTCTGGTGTGAAACAAGCTCTAGCAGTTCAGAACTTGCTTGGGAAAATGGATATGAATTAAGGACAAAAATTGCAGACTTATTCTGTATGTATTTTGTGTTTCATTTTCACAGCAAATCTCCAACTGTTCCTTCTTGGGCTTTAGTGCTAAAGACAAAAACAGAAAAGCTATCACAAGTCATGGCAATATATCATATTCTTTTTTAAAAGTCTTCTACTCATAAAAACAGTGGAATGCAACAAAACTGTTCCTCCTTTGACTTTTGTGGCATTTCTTGGGATGAACTTGCCCTAGTGGAGGGATAAGGTCTCGTGAGTAAGGAATACAGCAAACCCTCAGATTTTAGTCACTGTGAGCAGCTTGTTCTTTCCTGATCTGAAGTCCCTTTTTTGAAATCCGTTTCTCAGTAGATAGCAAAGCAGATGTCATGCAGATTATATAGAAAGCACTGAAAGTACTAAAAGTCCCTTCAGGACCCCTACTTCATTCTTTCCACAGCCAGAGAGAGAATTATTACAGTATTATTAAGAGGATATATCTGCTGGCCAGTCTCTGAAATTTTAAGAGCAACATTACTGTTTACCTTTTAAAAACAAGGACCAGAGTTTTGCAAACTGTCTGCTAGTCTAAAGTGCCTCTTTTCACATGCTCTTGTCTAACCTCTTGTTTTAACAGCTGCTGATGGCCTATAGCTCCTATTCCACCTATTTTAAGGTGGAATTGTCTGTTTCCCACCCATCAGTAAATAAAATGCTTGTAGTTTCAAAGCAGGGGTGCAAAAACCTTAGATGCCTCTGGATTTTGAAAGCAAAATCAGCAACTGGATGGCATATTCAGAAACACTCAACCTTGCTCCTGCTGAGTAGAGTGAGATAAACCAAACTGTCTTGTGAAGTTGTTGGCCAATGGAGGCTGATGAGCATGCAAGGGTTTTAAAGGTTTCACTTCACCAGCACAATACTGACAAAACATCACACTGAAATATTATGCATTATTTAAATTCTAAGTTATGAAATTTAACCTGGAATAGTAAATTAGTTTTTCCTATAGTTTATAAACCATCAGTACTGTCTAATTTTAGAAATGTCCTACCTATACTTGCTTCCAAGGCACTGGCAGCATTCCCACAGTATATTTATTGTACACAATATTCAGAATGCATGTGATGTAAGCCCTTGATTTTCCAGAAGTGGTTTGGTTCAGCCTTAACACACAATGGAACCTCTCAGAATAAATAGAATTCACCTTGATTTAGCGATGGTCTTTGGCAGATGACAAAACCTCTAGAGGAGATAACTGGAGTTCAGGCAGGCACTTGAGTCTTGCAGTAAGCGGTATCAGTCCCAAGCTTAGCCCCAAAAGCCCTCAGATTTTCTTAACTTTCATGAAGATATCATCTCTCTTCTGAAGGCAGCGGGTCAAATCTTGACAGCTGTGGTGTTATAGGCACATATGAGAACAAGAGCCACCAGCACCAGAGTGGGATGGGAGGTGGACTCCTGGTTCTGAATCTACACAAAATGGTTAGATCTTGTGGAACTGGCCAAGAACAGGCTGAGAGTGTGGTCAGCATGTGTTTGCTCATGCACCCCTGTCTGCTCACTTGTTCCCCCTGCACACTCACACACAGCTTATTGCACTGACAGCAGCTCTGCCTGTACAAGAGGCAGAGAGAGTTGCTGTGTACTTGGTGGAGGGAGGGGGGATGCTGAGCACATACTCATTTGCTTGTCTAGCCTATATTCTGTTTCAAGGGATGTTTCCCTAACAGCAAGCACTGGTCCCCATTGGTGTGGCATGTGTTATGGCATACTGCAGCATCAAGTACTGCTTCCCTGGCTTTTCTGAGTGATTGCCTCATGCATTTCGCCAAATGCAGCTTTAATAATACACCAGTGGATGTGAGATTATTTATCCATGTTCGTATCAGTCCTGTAGAATCCCTGTAACAATTTTTTAGCTTCTTTGAAGCAGAAACATCTTTGAGTCCCTGTCTTTCACACATGAAAGGGAGAAGACAATGGGAAAATTACGATCTTGCAATTCAAATGCCACCAGAGTTTGCATGGCTTCCTGTGACAGTTCAGTTGTGGTGGTTTGAGGGGTCCCAGGTTTCCTTAAGAAGACCACAGAGACAAGTCCGTCCCAAGGGACATCAGTTAATCTCTTTTTTAGTCTCTTCCTCCACCTCTTACAGGCTTCTGTCTTCAATCTCCTTTCCTTCCTTGCTAGTTCATACTGTAACTGACGATGGGTTTTCTTCTCGACTGGCTTCATTTTTGCTGTTCTTCCAGGAGAAAAATCTATTACCTGCACCGCCGATACAAGTTCATGAATAGGTGAGTACAATTCTCGTGCCAGTCTGCTGGAAACCCATTTGAATATAAATATATTGGTTAAGGTCAAGCCAGAAGGAGAACTTTATTAGCTGTGTTTGTAAGAAGGGTGGAAGGAGTGTTGACACTGTAGGACATCTGCAAAAACAAACACAGAAGTTGTATTTTTAAGTCACCTGAAATGGGAAAGAGTCATAGAATCATAGAATTGTTTTGGTTGGAAAAGACCTCTGAGATCATCCATTAACCTAACAGTGCCATGGCTTTGAAACCACATCCTGAAATTGCTGTGGCCACACATTTCTTGAACACCTGCAGGGATACTGAGTCTACCACCTCCCTGAGCAGCCTGTTTCAATCTCTGACCACCCTTTCAGTAAACACATTTTTCATCATATCCAACCTAACCCTCCCCTGCCACATCTTCAGGCCATTTCCTCTTGTTCTATCACCTGACACTAGGAAAAGGAGGCCAACACCTACCTATCTCCAACATCCTTTCAGGTAGCTGTAGAGAGCAATGAAGCTTCCCCTCACCCTCCTCTTCTCCAGGCTAAACAACCCCACTTCTCTCAGATGCTATTCATAAACCTTGTTCTCTAGGCCCTTCACCAGCTTTGTTTCCCTTCTCTGGACATGCTCCTGCATCTAAATGTCATTCTTGTAGTGAGGGGCCCAAAACTGAAAACAATATTCAATGTGCAGCCTCACAAATACAGGGGCACAATCACTTCCCTACTCTTGCTGGTCACACTATTGCTGACATGGGGCAGGATGTCAGTGTTGTCTTTTTTATGAATAAAGAAATATTTTTCAGTCAATGGAGCCTTTTAAAGAAAGATAAATACGTTAGTGCAGACACTACCTCTGTATTTTCATGTAGCTCATTAGGGAGGTTCTTGGGATTAAAATATCACAGTTACAGCATTTTTTTGCTTTTTTTGGTTTTTTTTCATGAACCTTAGTTACTTCTAATTGTGATGGCATTATTTATTTATTGCTTCCTCTGTGGGAATTCTTAGTGCTTTGTTGATAGACAGGAAGGCAATGAACCAAGTGCATCTCTTGTGTAACATTATTGAGCTTGAGAGATGAGCACACTCCAAGAATTGTTGAAGGTCTTTCACTCAATTATTAAACATCTTCAAGGTTATGTTTGATGCCTGATTTATGTCTGACTTAAAGCAATGAAAAACTTACAGTGCTGAGGTTTGTCTTTTCTTTTTGATACTTTGGATGACTACATGAAAATGTCTCCAAAAAGTCTAAAAATTATATAGGTTTGGCAAAGACCAGATCATGTGTTGGCATTTAATGCCACAGTGCTGTTGATACAGTTTTCATAGGTTTCTGGCATTCGATTTGCTGTGTCACTCTGAGGCCAGTGGATAGATTCCCAAGGGACCTCTAAGAGACAAGAATTAAACTTAACAAAATGTGCATTTTGGAGCAAACAGCTGTATCATGATGCAGGTAATTTGGGTAGATGAACATCTATGGCAAAATAAATGGCATATCATCACTCTGCTGTTTGGCCATACTGAAAAGCGGGTTTATGTAGTACATTCCATCACAATGTGCTGGTGACTCGAGAGTATCAGCATTGATCTCATATTGTGGTATTTGCTTCTTTATATTACAAAGCTCTAAATGGATGCTTGGTGGAGTTAAGGCATTTTTACAATTTTGACCTAGTCAGCACAGGCTAATAGACTTACACAGTTGCAAAGAAATTAGTCATTTTACTTTTCCAAGGAGATAACCAGGGAATGCTTTCCCTGTGGATGGACATGCTGTATGTTCTGAGCCTTGCAGACAGGGTTTGAACTTTCTCATACCTGTTTGCTAGCAGGCCCTCTGAGCCTTGGGAATGCAAACCAGTCAATTTCTGGGTATAGTCAGTGAGAAACCAACATGAATAATGCATTGCTCTCAAGTAGGGAAAGCACTCTGTGCCTGCATGCATGTGTGTGTGGTGTGATAAACTTGCAGCAGGCATATCTCAAACGTGCACATTGACTTCCAGAATGAATGGGAAAGGATTGCAGATTAGCAAGGGTGTTAATAGCTTAGAGAATTCAACAATGATTTTAGCTAACAAATAAACAAGGAATGGAATATTTAGACCTTTCTGCCTGATTCTTTTTCCCTTTTCCTTAAGGAGACACTAAGCCTGCTGAATACACAGTAATGCAGAGATTGTGGCCTTTACAGAGGAAAACCTGAAAGCCAAGAGACAGGGAATTTCCATGCAGAGAACTTTCTTTATTTCCTTATCAAGTCTATTTCAAGGCTCTCAACCTGGATGCTGCAACTGGAGAGCTGCAGTTGCCCAGGCCCATTGCAGCCCTGGGGTCTGACATCTCGCTTGCACTCGGGCACAAATGTTTGCAAGCTGCTTCCTCTTGTGCTCTGAACTGCCACAACAGTGCACACACTGCCCAAGAAGAGGTTATGGTAAATTTAGTCTAAGTCTTATATTATGTTCATGTACACACTGAAACAGGCATGTTGAAATGTGCCTAGGTCCAAAAATTAGCATTAACTTTCATATCTGAGATACTTGATAGTTGGGTATGTATTCCTTTTCCTCAGGGTGACTGTGGAGAGCTCACAGCGTTTGGTGGCCACAGAGTTAAGGCGCTAATTTCTGTCAAAATAACAAAACAACATTTCCAGTCCTTGAACTTCATCCAGAACTGAATTTAAAGTTCAAAGGATGTCAATTCATGCCCTTTAGCTTCACTTCTGGACAGATTCATCCAGTAACTGACGTATGTGCATAGTCCATAATTTCTGGTCTATGACATCAGGTCACTGATTAGTACCTGAAGGTGTTAGAAGCTTCTGGCTCATTGTGCCAGACATATCTCATCTTTCTTTTGTGTTTCTCATTATAACACAATTTGAATTTGGTTTAGATTTTCCTCTCCAATCAGCTCTGTTTCTTCCCTTTTCATTCATTTCTGTGCACATCTTTCATGAGTATGCTTGCAGTTATATCTGCCCTTTTCTCAGCCTGAACTTAGTTTACTTCCACCTCCTAAACACAAAAATCTATGTAGCAGTCACCTGTTGATGTGTACACTGAGCATTTTGGTTTCTTGGCCATCGTAGTGTTCCAAGAGACTACAATTCAACCAAATGAACAAAGCAACACAATTTTTATAGCATCAATTGTGAGGTAAGAATCCACATGGAGTACAGAGATTGCTGGGATTTAGCTGCCAAAGCATTCTGTCGCAGTCTTTGCTGTTCTAATGTTTACACATCCAAAGTCTAATGCGTTAATTAAGCCTGAAAATTAACTGAAAAGCTACACAATAAAGCTTTAGAGAGTTGCCAAAAGCTTACTGGACTTAATAAGGTTTACAGTAGCATGTACCATTAGCATTGCTTTTCTACTGAGACAGAGTAAGATGGTCCTCTGCTGGAAGCTGATTGGTTATCAGTTAAGTTCAGCATGTATAATCTGGTCTACCTTGAGAAAGTCAAAACACATTGCATCTTTTCTAGTTCTAAATATGAGGTGGCCTGGTTTGCCAGCATGTGTTCCTTGTAAGTGCTCTGCAGTGTAATGAAAAAACACTGTCTCAAACGCTCACACTTTCCCTATGCTGCAGGATCGAGAAACAAATAAGCAGGTTTCGAGGATGGTTGCCTAGAAAACCAATGAAACTGGACAAGGAGACACTGCCAGATCTGGAGGAGAATGACTGCTACACTGCTCCATTCAGCCAACAAAGAATCCATCAGTGAGTATTTTATTACATCTTCATTTCAAGCAGGAAACTTCTTTTTCTGGATTGATCTTGGATAAAATTGATTTCTTAGTTCATGTCCTAAAGTCCAGTGCTTTCAGATTAGTTCTTTGTCATGAAAAGGGAGTGACAGGGAGTACTGAGAGACTATAAAGTCTGTCTACATTCCTAATAATTAAAGGTCCAGATCACTAAAAGAAATCAATGGAAAAATTCCTTTTAATTCAGTGGAATTACAATTACATCCCTAAAGTGGTCAAATGGCTAATTCTCTTTCAGGTCAGAATTGCAGTTGTTCTTGTCTGTTAGAGATGTGATTAAAACTTCATAATCAAAATTAGTCATTCTAACTGGTGGTCAAAATAAACTGACACTGCTTTTGATTTCTAGTTACAACTAGAATAGAGCTCTACAGAAAGAAGAGGATGTAACCTTGTTTGTATTTCTCTGGTTCTTTTATGGAAGCAGGCCTGCTTCCAAATTGCCAATGTTAATACCTGCTGGTGACTGTTGTCAAAACATACCAATGGTATTAGTGTTGAGTCATTTGAGTACTTGAAGCCTTTGTTGACTTGCAAAATGCACAACAGAAAAAGGCCCGTGTCATTTTCAGATCTCATGTTGAATGTCAAGACTGTTAAATTTTGAAGCAAGAGGACGTCTTATGGGTGGTTGGGATCTTTTTGGTAAGGAAAACAAGGAAACTGTTGACTGCTGGAATGGGCTGCCCAGGGTGGAGTCAGCGTTCAGGGCGGGTTTGGACGTGGCACTTGGTGCCATGGTCTTGAGGGTTGTGGTGATGGGTTGGACTTGATTATCTTTGAGGTCTCTTCCAACCTTTGTGATACTGTGAGACTGTAAAACTGAGAACAAAACCACCAAGTAACTGAGAACAAAATCACCCCTTTACTCTGCTCTCCTGAGACCCCACCTGGACTACTGTGTACAGTTCTAGAGCTCCCAAGACAGGAAGGACATGGAACTGTTGGAGTGAGTCCAGAGGAGGCCACGAAGATGCTCAGAGAGCTGCAGCAGCTCTGCTATGAGGACAGGTTGTGCGATTTGAGGCTCTGCAGCCTGGAGAAGAGAAGGCTTCAAGGAGATCTTGTAGTAGCCTTCCAGTATCTGAAGGTGTCCTACAGGAGGGCTGGGTGAGGCCTATTTACAAGGTCTTGTAATGATAGCATGAGGAGTAATTGGTTTAAACTGGCAGAGGGAAGATTTAAACTGGATGTTAGGAAGAAGTTCTTCCAGTGTGGGTGGTGAAACACTGTTAACAGGTTGCCCAGGGAGGTCATGGCTGTTCCCTCCCCAGAGGTGTTCAAGACTGGGATGGATGAGGCCTTGAGTGACCTGTTCTAGTGGGAGGTGTCCCTGCCTATGGCAGAGAGGTTGGAACTAGATGATCTTTGAGGTCCCTTCCAACCTAAACCATTCTACGATTCTGCAAGTAGAAATAGCATCAGCCAGGGCAGAAATGGAAGACACAGAATTAGAGGTAGCTCACAGTCTAAAAATCTGAGGATATATTTGACAGGGAGAAGCCAAATTAATGCAATGCTCTTAAATGCCTCACTTTAAACAAATAATTTTTCAGGGATCAGATTCGTGAGCTGTAATTAGAATGAATAAAATAGACCTTCTCTTCCAAACACAGCAGAAAAACAGAGAAAATGCAAGAATCCCATTTGTAAGATGTTCCCTTAACTTCTGCAGCATGGCTTCAGATTTTCTTCTAAAGGCATTAATTCATACCTTATATCATAAATTGTCACTACAAGAGAAACCCAAAACTCATCTTGTTTCCTGAGTGATAGAAAATCTCCTTTTGGAGGAAAGATTCTCTGCCCAGCTGAGGCAAGCAGTTTTCTGGAATTGTGTGGAATGCAAAATGATAATTTTCAAGATAAGACTCCTGAGAGTATCTCTCCAGCAACAGCTTGAGAAGGGCTTTATTTATGCCAAAGCATTTCTTCTGAAAATTATCAGTTACCAGGATGCACAGTTCACAATATGTGAGAAATGTTTTCCCTCAGACATAATAATAATTAAGTTGTGGTTTTTTGGTTTTTTGGGGTTTTTTGTTTGTTTTTTTTACTACATCTTAGTTATTTTATGTAGTGAGCTGCTAGTCAGTTGGGAATAGTAACAGTAGTAATTAGCTGCAATTTCTTAGATGGCCATATACTGGGTGGAAAATGCTTTTAATTGCCATTTAGAGGTTTCAAACTTTATATCAGGAGTTATTCCTCCCCTTCCCACCCCCCACACCCCTTTTTTTTTCCTTCCTAAAGGCAACAAAGTCTGGTTAAATAATCTAATTTAAATATGTGTTACTTCAGTGAAAATGAAGCTAAGAGAGTTATACAATGAGGATGAGTAGGACAAAATCTGGATCCATTTAAAAAATATTTTTATTTCATACCAGTGATTAATGGAGATTTTCTAATTTGTACACTTGTCCTCTTCTGATACATGAGGGTCTTTCCTGTATCTTTGCCAGATTTCCAAGATAAGTGTTTCTCAGGGTGGAGTTACACTTTAAACTTCCTCTGATGCCCAGGTTGGCCCTAATAAACCCCATCCCTACCAATATCTGTCCCCATGTCCCTCTGAGTTCCTTCACCTCAAGGTCGTAGATGAATCAGGGAGCTGCTACCACAAGAGGTGAGGCACAAGGCTGCATGGAGACTTACTTGTTTGGAATCAGGGTGGTCATTCTTCTGTTTAAATAATAACTATACATTTGAAAATAGCTTTTTATAAGTAGTGAATCAGAGTTCTGCTCTTAAACACAGCTTTGTGAAATCAAACTTGGAAATGCCCTGTAGTAGGTTTTTTAAACTCTCTCTGGTTCTGGAAGTTCTAATTGCCTTGCAATCTGCATGAAATAGGACATCCCTGAAAAACACATGAAGATCACTCTGCCTCAGGTAAGTACACTTGAGTAAACCAATTTAAATTAAGAAATTATTTGAGTGGTGGGGTGATTTTAGGGGAAGGACAGAGGAAACTGGAGGAGAGATTCAGCAATTTCATCTCATTTCCCTCCCTCTATTTCACATCAGCAATTTTGATGCTGTGAGGTGCCAAATCTGAAGCAGACAATGACACTAATACAATTTAGGATAGAGTCATAAAATTATTTAGGTTGGAAAAGACATTCAAGATCATCAAGTCCAACCATTATCCTTACTCTACCACATCCAAGGCAGGTTTGGACGTGGCACTTGGTGTCATGGTCTAGTCTTGAGGTCTGTGGTGATGAATTGGACTTGGTGATCTTTGAGGTCTCTTCCAACCTTGGTGATACTGTGGTACACTACTAAGCCATAACCCCAAGCACCACATCTACATGGCTTTAAAACACATCCAGGGATGGTGACTCCACTATCTCCCTGGGCAGACTGTTCCAATGCCTGACAACCCTTTCAGTGGAAGTTTTTCCTTAATGCCCAGCCTAAACCTCTCCTGGTGCAGCTTAAGGCCAAGATGATCTGCTCCATGACCTTCTCTGGCACCAAGGTAATCCTAGCTTAGCCACATGATGTGAAAAATCCCTTATAAACATTAATAAGCATTTCCTTTCAGTCAAACAAATAAAAAGTCAACTCCAGCCTTAAAAGTCAGACAAAATGAAAATAAACAGAAAACTATAATAATACATCAAATGTAAAACAAATATACTAGAGAGATGTGTGGTAATATTCTCACTGGAAGACTGTAGGCTCATCTTGTTGCTGTTAGTACAGATGAAGATTACCACTCTCTGATGTTAAATGAGGTAAAAATCTACTTCTGCCTCAGGCAACAAGAGCTAGCTACCGCCAGCAGTCTACTTGGGAGTGCAGAGAGTTAGGCATTTTTTCCTGTTCTAAGGAACACATTTCTCCTATAGTGATTCCTGCTTCACACGAGGGGGCTTTTAGCTTGAACTACTCACAGCAGCAGGCACTTGGAAGATACCTTTTGATATGGTGAGTGTCAGACATCCAATCTTTCAGTGTCTGAACACACTGTGGAGCAGAGATGTGCATCAATGCATGCATGCAGACATCCTCACTTTCTAACTGTGTAACCAGGTCATGGGTGTTCAACTTCCAGCTTCTACACCTCAGTAAACTTTTCTTGCCTTTTGCTTCTTCAAAATAACTTGAGAAGTACAACTTTCACCCCACTCCCAAGGGGTATTAGACAAAGATTCAAGAGTTAAATTTATTTTGTACAACCTGAAAAATTACCAGAGAGAATATACAAACAGGAATTCATTGGCAGCTTGTTCCTGGTTGAAGTCACATTAATCTGAGGGCCTTCTTTAGACGACAGTTAGCTTTGCTGTGCTTTCTTATCCTTGGAAAGATAGTTTGTAATCTCCAGTTCAGAATCTAATTATGGAAGCTACAAATATAATTTCAATGCAATTAACCTTCGCCAACTCTCTGTGTCGCTTACAGTAGGAGTGTAAGAGCAATATTTCCACAATGACATTTTTTAAAGGGACTTTAATTAAGGATCAGCTCTGGAACCTTTCCTGCCAGAAGTGCTCTCATTATCTTCATTGGGATTTTATTTCTGAATGAGGACAGGGCACACAAGTAAGACTTAGAGAACCAGGCTAATGGTTGTAACTGTTGTGGAACAAATCAGTGGCTTTGTCATCTACCTATGCATTAACTTTGTGGGTAATAAAAAGAATAGTGTGTTAATCCTTACTTATTTTTCATCTTAAAAATGAAGTGACAAAGTAATCAGAGCCAGTGATCTGTTTCCTAGATAAAACCTAAACCCTTACTGAACTTGAAAACAAACTGTATTGCTCTTATGAATATTCAAGCCCTTATGCATACTGAGATTCTAACAAGGGCAGCAGAAACAGAACAGCTGAAGAAACTGTTCCATTTGAAAACAATAAGGGTTAAAAATCTTTCTAGAACACCTCTCTGCCTTATGCAGTTTAGAGCTCAGTAATGTCTGATGAATGTTTATCTACAGCTCATTTGGAAATGTCTTCTGCTCTGGCCTCTGTGGACTGAAATTTTAAAGGTGAGATTCTCCACAGACTGAGAAAGTCTTTTTCTGAGTTACTTGCTGGATGCTGTAGATCATGAAATAGCCTGGATGGCTATACTATTCACTACCCACCAAAATTTTGGAGGATGAAATGCCCTTAAAGCATGGGAGGAGAAGGGTGATAATAGTAAGGGGTAAGTCCTGCCATGGTTTGCATCTTATAAGAGCAAGTCCTGTGATTTTGAAGATAAATTGACATCTCCCTGGCATTGTCCTCATTTATGTCAACCTCTAACTGGGTTGTTGTAAGATATAGTTACAACTACTTGAGATATTCTCAACCTTTCAATGCCTCCCACTTATGTCTCTTTATTTTTGTTTCCTGTACCAGAGCCTCCTGCACCTTTGGTTACAGTGATACTGCTCTTTATAGAGCTACTGTACAGACAATTTTCACAAAAAATTATCTGATTATTTGAAAAAAAAAATCCTGTGATTTTATGCGTTTTAAAAAATAGATGAGAATTACTTTTAACCTTTACGATATGAAATTCAGTCCCAAACAATGATGTTGTTAGGGATAGTCCAGGACAGCCAGAAGACTCATTTTAGCACTCCTTTTCACCTTTGGTGAGCTATAGCATTTGTCCTACCCCCTTGTCTCCATGACTAATGTTGGAAAACACTGAGGGACATTCTCCCAGCCTGCTCTAGTCATGCTGAGTCCTACCTCTCTACCTTTAGGCTGGGTGTTTGGAAAACAATTTTTGCAGAAAGTGATTGGCTATTAGAATGGGCTGCCCAGGAAAGTGATGGAGTCACCATCCCTGGAAGTGTTTAAAAAGAGACTGGATGTGGCACTTAGTGCCATGGTTTAGTTGACTAGACGGTGTTAGGTATTTGGTTGGACTTGATCTCAAAGCTCTTTTCTAACCTTTTGCAGGCACAAGGATGAGCAGGACAGAACCTCTGTTGCTCCTCTTTTTTAGAACTGCTTTCAGCTAGGGAATAGGCAAAATTCCTTATGGCAGTTAATAAACTAAGGTGTTGTCTGCTTCACAGACACATGTGGTTGTTCCTTCTCAAAAGCTGTAACAACACAATTGTTAAGTTTACAAATGAATGCAAATAACTGTTTAGTTTCCTCATATATGCAAAGGACTGTTTAATCAGAACCCAACTGCTTATTCCAGTGTCTAACTTTCACAGTCCATCCTGAAGCCCTGCACACCTCAAGATGCTACAGGAATTCTTTAGTAGTGGTTAACCAATGAGTTGAAAGAGTATTTATTGTCTGCATTTTCCCAGGAATTATGATGATACACTAAAACATCTTGTTTTCTTTCAGCATGCATTTTTGGATTAAGAAATCTATGTCAAATCTACACCAATCTATATGTCATATGTCATATTACACCAGTCTAATAAATACCATTTATTATGTAGTTTGGGGAAAGTTTATTAAAATCAGTTTCCTGGACTCATCAAAACTCTTCCTAAACTATTGGATACATAACCTCAAAAGTAGCTTCTGAGAACTAACTTTCTACTCTGTTTTAGCTTCTGGGACAAAACATAGGAGTATATCATATTTCTCACTTCTAACATAACATTTGATTTCACTGAGAGTATCGAGTAGGTGTTTCCATCTGACCTATAATGGTAAAGCATACTAAAGAACCCCAAAACAGCAATCAGATGTGAACTTCTACAGCTGCACTTACAAATCTTATGCCTTTGCAAAATTTTGTGCAAGTACTTTGTAGCTTGCAGTGAACTACATAAAAGCAATGCTTATCATAACGAATGCTTAAATATCTTTGATCTTTCTCCACACTTCTCCATGTAATTCTTTGTTAGAGAATGAATACTGTTGCTGACATCATCTCATCTGGTGAATCATCTCACTTAATCTGCTGTCCTTTAATCTTCCTTGCACTTGCTCTCATACTGTAGCTTTTTAGTGTGCAATGGTGAGTGGCTGGAGAGCAGCCCTGAGGAAAAGGACCTTGGAGTCTGGGTTGATGAAAAGCTCAACATGAGCCTGCAGTGTGCACATGCAGCCCAGACAGCCAACCGAGTCCTAGGCTGCATCAAAAGAAGCGTGGCCAGCAGAGCAAGGGAGGGGATTCTGCCACTTTACTCTGCTCTCGTCAGACCCCACCTGGAGTACTGTGTGCAGTTCTGGAACCCTCAGCACAGGAAGGACATGGAAGTGTTGGAGCGGGTCCAGAGGAGGGCCACAAAGATGATCAGAGGGCTGGAGCAGCTCTCCTATGAGGACAGGCTGAGAGAGTTGGGGCTCTGCAGCCTGGAGAAGAGAAGGCTTCGAGGGGACCTGATAGTAGCCTTCCAGTATCTGAAGGGGGCCTACAGGAAGGCTGGGGAAGGATTATTTACAAGGTCCTGCAATGACAGGACAAGGGGCAATGGGTTTAAACTGGCAGAGGGGAGATTTAGACTAGATGTTAGGAGGAAGTTCTTTACAGTGAGGGTGGTGAGGCACTGGAACAGGTTGCCTATGGAGGTTGTGGATGCTCCCTCCCTGAAGGTGTTCAAGGCCAGGTTGGATGAGGCCTTGAGTAACCTGTACTAGTGGGAGGTGTCGCTGCCTATGGCAGGGGGTTGGAACTAGATGATCCTTGAGGTCCCTTCCAACCTTACCATTCTATGATTCTATGGGACTCAATATTTGCTTTAAATGTGCTACTATACACTCCTGAGATGCCCTTTGTGCTTTTCTACAGCTTCATCATACACAACAAAGATACTTTCTTCAATAATGCTACAAGAAGTAGAATTGTACACCATATCTTACAGCGAGTGAAATATGAAGAAGGCAAGAACAAAATTGGTAAGTGCTGAGCAAAGTTCTTTTAAAGGTGAGTGCTATCCTATAAAAACCAAGCCAGACCAAAAGTCTGCTTGGGTTCATAACAGGTTCTTTTATTTCCTTTTTTTTTATTTTCTTTTTTTTTTTCACTCACATGAGTTTCGAGCTATTTACATCTCACTTACTGCTCTTGTAGGGACTTTGCCTGGGACACATCGTTTGCCTGTAATATCAGGCTACTTTCACAAGCACATGGCATTTGTCTACTCTGCAAAGAAAGAGATTGACTTAAGCAAGAAATACATACAGAGCAAGGCCACCCTGCTAGAAGACATTGAGGTTCTGGAGCATGTCCAGAGAAGGGCAACAAAACTGGCGAAGGGTCCAGGGAACAAGGCTGGTGAGGAGTATTTGAGGGAACTGGGCTTGTTTAGTCTAGAGAAGAGAAGGCTGTGGGGGAGACCTCATTCCTCACTACAACTCCCTGGAAGGAGTGGGATTGTTCCTGACTGGATAATAGGAAAAATTTCTTCACTGAAAGACTTCATGCCCATGGTAGTCTTAAGTTGATGGTTGGACCTGATGATCTTTGAGGTCTCTTCCAACCAAAACAATTCTGTGATTCTAAGATTCTGTGATTCGTGCTGTTGGGCTTCTCCATGGATAGTTGTCCACTCCTAAAAGAGGTGGAAGGTTCTACATCTCTGTGACTGCTTTGTGTTGAATGGAAGCTTACCAGTGACTTCCTCAGTACCAAGGTTGCCATGTGTAACTGTGGCATCGCTTCCAAGTGGTGGGTGGAGTGGACAAGAGCAGGCAGTGGCACAGGAGGGCTGGAGTACAAAACAGTGGCCCTCATGTCTTAGGATACAGAACATATGATATGCCTACAACATAGAATCACAGAGTGTCAGGGGCTAGAAGGGACCTCAAAAGATCATCTGGTCCTGCCCCCCTGCCAGAGCAGGATCAACTAGAGCAGATCACACTGGAACACATCCAGATGGTTCTCAAATATCTCCAGAGAGGGAGACTACACAACCTCCTCGGGCAGCCTGTTCCAGTGCTCTGTCACCCTCACAGTGAAAAAATCCTTCCTCAGGTTCACATGGAATCTCCTATGCCTCAATTTCCACCCATTGCCTCCTGTCCTGTCACTGGGCATCACCAAGAAGAGGCTGGCTCCATCCTCCTGGCACTCACCTCTTACATATTTATAAACATGAATCAGATCATCCCTTAGTCTCCTCTCCAAGCTAACAAGCCCCAGCTCACTTGTAATCTCTCCTCATAAGGAAGATGTTCGACTTCCTTAATCATTTCTGTGGCTCTGCACAGAACTCTCTCAAGCAGCTCCCTGTCCTTCTTGAACTGGGTGGGGGCCAGAACTGGACACAATACTCCAGATGAGGTCTCACCAGGGCAGAGTGGAGGGGAAGGAGAACCTCCCTCAACCTACTAACCACACCCCCTCTAATATACCCTAGAATGGCATTGACCTTCCCGGCCACAAGAGCACACTGCTAGCTCATGACCATCCTTCCATCCACCAGGACCCCGAAGTCCTTCTCCCCTTCACTGCTCTCCAGCACATCAGTCCCCAGCCTATCCTGATCCCTGGGATTGTTCTTTCCCAGGCGCATGACTCTACAATTGCCCATGTTGAACTTCATTAAAATTCTCCCTGCCCAACTCTCCAGCCTGTCTAAGTCTCTCTTACTGGCAACACAACTCTCTGATATGGCAGCCACTCCACCCAGCTTGGTGTCATCAGCAAACCTGCTGACAGTGCACTCCATGCCTTCATCCAGGTCATTAATGAATACATTGAATAATACATAGAGACAAATGGACAGGCAACTCCTATAAAACTCTGCAGCCTATTTAATTTCCTTCCTTAAGCCATATCCTTTCTCAAGCGGTAGAAAAACATCCCCAAACTTCACTTCTTTCTTCCTCAGCTCCTAGGATGATGGCAGAAATAACTTTGAACAATGACAGCAAGCACAGGGATGAGAGCAGAAGAATTCATGTGGTGCATGCAGCTATTGCACTTAGCACAAACAAATCCAGTCCCTCCTTGCCCCAAGATCCCAAGCTCCCTCTCATATCTATTTGTGTTGTCCTTACCATCAACACAACCTTGCACTCATTGCTGGGCAGAGCAAATCCTGGATCTGCTGCAGAGGTCTCTGGCTTTTCTGCCAGAGGCTTTGCTAAGCAGATAGTAATGCAATGACTCAAAGTTCTATTTACATTGAATTAGTGCTTCACGCTCCTGTGTTCTTGCTGCCATCATTCCCTTGTGAATTAGAAAAAGAATCAGGAGTCTTTGTCTCTTGATCAATGTGTTCAAGTGCCTTCAGGCTGTTAGTGCCAGTAGTTAGTTTTGCATTGCTGATAGCTTTTCAATCTCATTTTGGTGACTTGCAAAGCAAAAAGTGTCCACACTTCAGGAATTATTCATTGTTTCTCTGGTAGTTCTCACTAAAGAGAGACAAAGCCAGGCTGAACCGGATGTATGATTACTTTTTTGTGCTAAATTGCAGTCTTTTTTTGTTCAAGTAAAAGCATATTTTCACATGTTGTGGTCTTTATAACTACGAAGTATATAGTGTTCTATTACTGCAGCCTGTCTTGTTCATATTCTATCTATTAGTCCAGCAGTTTTGGTAAGACATGAACATATTTACAGTGTTGTTATATGGAAATTAAGAGTTTCACTTGCTTTAATGACCTGCAGTTCAAAAATGTAAAGACCTTTTCTGAAGTCTTCATCTCTGAAGAGGCAGAGCTTTTCATCTAAATAGCTTCCTTAGCTATTTATGGGGTCAAACTTCAGTCCTGGTGGGAGGTGCCTGATTTCACTGAAGTTATGCTAAAGATGAGTTTGGCAAATGAATCTTTAAACACTCAACATAAGAAATGATTAAACATAAATTATTATTAATATTTGAATGAGTCTTTGCTTGCATTATTGTTTAGTTTATCAAAAACTATAAAAGATAAGTTTTTCTGCATGTGTCACTAACATATGAATGAAGCTTCAAACTTCATTTCTCCAGGTCGTTATGAAAGTGTGTTTTGCTTTTTACTTAGCAGTTTTTCTGGTCCTTTCACTCATAAATAATTGGTTTCTTTTGATTCTTAGGTCTGAATCGATTGCTCAGTAATGGCTCCTATGAAGCTGCATTTCCTCTTCATGAGGTATTTTTCTCTTTTTTTTTAATTATTGTTTTTTTTCTATGTCCCACAAAATGAACTCCAAATTCTGTAATCATTAGCAAAAACAGATGAATAAGAAGAGTTGTTCTGGATCTGTTCTATAGAAAGGGGTCCGTTTTTTTCAGCATTTTTTCAGAGGGAAAAAATATGTTGTGGCTTTGTCTTTGAGATTCTCACTTTATAGCCTTTGACTTGAACACATAATTTTTTTTTTAGGAAGAATAATCTCAAAACTTACTGAAGTCAGAAGATATTTCCCTTTTAATGTCATATTTAGTTTTTGAAGCACAAATACAGAGTTTGCATAAATTGTGTTATCCATACCACCAAGAGAGAGAGATACCTTAGATATTCTTTCTTCTTGCTGCTGTTGTCCATTAATGTCCAGATTTTTATTTAGGGAAGTTACAGAAGCAAGAATTCGATAAAAACCCACGGGGCAGAAAACCACAGACACCTGCTCTATGAGTGCTGGGCTTCCTGGGGAGTGTGGTATAAATACCAACCACTGGATCTTGTGAGGTAAGAGTTTCTTGCTTTTAATGTGTCACATTCTGAGTGCTTTGAGCATAGGTTATCCTTCTGACAAAGCAGTGAAAAGCTCAGGTAATGTATGTGGGTTTTTCAAATTGATCCTGAGGTCATGGGAATTCATTTCATTCATGGTGCCACGACACCCAAAGAAGTACCTACAGAGAAGCTTGTGGGAGGAACTGAAAGTGAAGAAAGTTGCCTTTTAGTGTTTCCTGACACCAAAACTTCTGATGAAGGATTTGCACAATATTTAAGAGAAAGAAAACACGCAAAACAAAACACCAAACCAAACAACAACAACAACAAAACCCCTCACATCACACACCAGAGTTAAAAACCAAACAATCAAACAAAAACCAACCAAGCAAGCTGGCTAGTCTTGTTTTCATGTCTGTCCATTGGAGGAGGTATTCTTCCTCCTGGGAGCAGGGGGCTTTGGTGAAAAACAGGTTCTCCTCAATTAGATTTTCTTTTTGTCCCAAAGAAGCAACCACAAAAGGAGCTCTGGATGAAGTTTAATGGCAGAGCTTACAGCTACTGAGTGTGCTGCTGTTTTCAGCAGCACTACTGGTAGGAAGTCTCGCTGTACCACCTGCTCTAAACTCAGCCCAGCTATGTCACCACAGTCTGAAGTTGCATTCCTCTTGGAAACAGCCTGCAGAGAAGGAATATTGAGAAACTTGACTCTAAATTCTCATTGCACTTTTAAATATTTTCAAATAGCGTTGCACATGCTAATAGAGGATTACTTGGTTTTTATGCATCTAGAGTCAGAGCCTTCACAGATCATTTTGGCAGAAATACTAATAGGCATTACAGAATCACAGAATAACCAGGTTGGAAAAGACCTCTAAGATCGAGTCCAACCTATCACCTAACCCTTCTAATTAACTAAACCATGGCACTAAGTGCCTCATCCAGCCTCATCTTAAACACCTCCAGGGATGGGGACTCCACCCCCTCCCCAGCCAGTCCATTCCAACGTCAATCACTCTTGCTGTGAAGAAATTCTTCCTAACATCCAGCCTAAACCTGGTCTGGTGCAGTTTGAGACTGCGTCCTCTTGTTCTGTCACTGGATGCCTGGGAGAAGAGCCCAACCCCACCTGGCTACAACCTCCTTTCAGGTAGTTCTAGAGAGCAATAAGGTCTGCCCTGAGCCTCCTGTTCTCCAGCCTGAACAACCCCAGCTCCCTCAGCCTCTCCTCACAGGGCTTGTGCTCCAGCCCCTTCACCAGCCTTGGTGCCCTTCTCTGCACACATTAACAGGATTTTTCTACTCAAATAGAGGACTACGAAGCTACGGAGCCCATTAGCAAAGTCTGAACATGTACTGGGAAGGGTCATACAGAGCACAGAAGTAGTCCAGCATGCTAATTTCCCCTTGTGTAAGTCATTTAAGTGACAGCAACCTTTGGGTTTTATCAATTCTCAAAATTGTTTCTAGATGAAAGATTTGTAGAGTGTGGCCTAAAGGACAGAATTATTGATTACATGGCCCACCTCAGCTTTCATGAAACATGAGGTGTTCAGTCTTTGTGGAATAAGAGTTTACAGAGAAATGCAATTTAAACATTTTACTGAGTCATGAAACTTTTTTAATGCTTTAGGAAGCAAAGTAATGTGTTTGTACCTTACAGTTTAAACCTCAAAGTTTCTTATTTCTTTTTTTTTAATAAGTGGCCTGGACGGAAAGGTAGAATTTTTGTCAAATTACACTATGGAAATTGCTGATTTACAGAGAATCCAACAGTTACACTGAAGGGTTTGGGGTTTATTTTCTCAGTATACAGCAGTATGTTAGTGTCATAGTCTAAACAACTTATCTCTATGATAGCTTTTAGTCATTTATCCACAGTATTTCTTATTTGTCAAAGTACTCTTGAGCCAATAGCTGGGTTTGCTTTAATTTTGTTTATGAAAGTGAACAGTAAAGACATCTGGAAAGTTGTGAGGGTTTTTCATTATGAGATTAAAGGGTAGCAGAACACTAGCTCTAGACCTTGGCAGAAACCTCCTTGAGTAACCTGGGTTTGATGTTTAAGGCTTTGTAAGATGCTTTAGCTTTTCATCAGACAGTGACAGCCGCAGATTTTTCCACAGCTGTTTTAACAACAACAACAACAACAAAAAAAGGCAATCAAACTATCAGACTCCCTAGTCAGGGCCATGGATGTCCTGTAGTTGTTCAGAGTAAGTGCTTATGTGAAACAGAATGGGGTAGGGGAAGGTGTGAGGCTCCTTGAGCATTCAGAGGAGTGGAGTGAGTCTCACTACTCATAGGGCTCACCAGGGTTCAAAGCAGCGGCCCCAGCCCAAACTGCTGTTTGTCGCCTGGAGTGCACCTATGGCTGCAATTAATTCACCAGAGGAGGAGTGAGGAAAGTCTTTTTCTTCTCACTTCACAGATGCTAGATCTCTCTTATTTCCTGTGCTCCTGCCAATTTTTTCCTGTCTACTGCCACTCTCAGCAGCTTCTCTGTCTAGCGAGCTGGAGATTTTTGCTTGAAGAACTGACACCACCAGCAAAACCTGTTCTTTTAGTACATCAGTGTGCATTAAACAGAAGCTTTTTAGTATGAATTCTGCAGCAAGAGCAACTCTTTGTTTTGTTGGGTTTTTTTTTCCCCATACTAAAAGCTATGTGGGGTGTGTTTAAAGGAAGCAGTTGTCTAAGAAAGATACCATGTATAAGAAAGACAGAGGTTCTAGAGTGTGTCCAGAGAAGAGTAATTAAGGTGGTGAGGGGCTTGGAGGGCATGTCATATGGGTAGTGACTGAGGGAGCTGGGCTTGTTCAGTCTGGAGAAAAGAAACCTGAGGAGAGACCTTATTGCTCTTTACAGCTACCTGAAAGGAGCCTGTAATGAGGCCAGAGCTGGTCTCTTCTCCAAAGTAATAAGCAATAGGAAATGGGCTTAAGCTGTGCCAGAGGGGATTTAGGTTGGATATTAGAAAAAAAATTCTTTACTGAGGGTTTGAAGCAGGCTGCCGAGGAAGGTGGTGGAGTTGCCATCCCTGGATGTGCAAGAAGCTGTAGATGTGGCACTTGAGGATATAGTTCAGCAGTCATTGTATTGGGGTGCCAGTTGGACTCAATGATCTTGGAAGTCTTTATGATTCTAGAGAAGGAATGGATGGATGGTAATTCTTCTACAGGCATCTGCCCAGAACTTACTGCTACTAACTGCCATTCTCCTCTACTATATTCTGTGGAAAGGATAGTAAGTTAGATGTAGGTAAATCTCACTTAGCTATGATATTTCCACCTTAAAGTCAAGCTGCAGCTATGGAAAGTGAAATTGTTCATACTTGGGTGCTGGATTATTTTTTTCTTAGCTGTTAAAATGAGGCCTTACATTTCTGATGCTGTCAATTTAATGCCTCCCAGATTTCTTTCAATCTGATCAGGTGGCTGGTATAGAGATTCTGGTTACTAGAAATAAATGAAGGGAACTGCAGGACTCTGCTTTCACTCTGCTTTGAAACACATGACAACAGGAAGGCACAGACTTGGCACAATTGCAAAGCTGCTCTTATTAATCAACAGATGTGGGAGTATGATTTTAATTACACTTCTGGAATTTACTATCTGTTGTTGTTTTACAAGAGTAATTTAAGAGCCTTAGAATTGGCAGCAATTGGAAAGAGGCAAGACTTAAGTCTATATGCTCTGGGACCACATAAATCAAAAGAAACACTTGCAGTGTTTCCCAGGGGCTTTGGATCAACTCCTTCACAGTTCTGTGAATAGCTTCTTTCCTCTAGATTGTGTACAAATAGTTTCTTCTGCTGCTTGTCCATGTTATTCACAGGACAAAAAGGGAGGTAAAAATTATATTTATAAAGTGATTGTAAATCTAAGTAAATGAACCTGAATGCAAAAGTGATGCCAGAATAAGTTGCGTTTTACACCATATTTATACTAAATTATTTGGTTACAAGCTGGTAACTCCCTTTCAATCTTCTGTCAAGTTTTCCTCCTCACCCCATTTCTCCTGATGTAGCATGAGAATTTCATGTGTCCAAAACACTTGTTGGAAAGCTCTAACTCCCTCACAAGATTTTTTTCCTGTGGTATAAATTGTTCTGTATAGGATTTTATTCTGACCTGCAAAAGGACTAATGAAGATAAATCAGTTATTAGCTTCTCTATATTCTAGCTCCATCACTTCCTTCTAGGCATCCTGAACGTAGAAGATAATATAATGAAGGTTGTTAAATACAGAAAAATCCAATATCACATTTCATGGGTCTCAAAATCAGATTTAGTAGCTTAATACTTTTCAGAAATGGTCCTCATTGATAAAACCTGAGATTGGAATCTTGGTTTAGTTAAGTCAGTGCTAATTCAACCACTGGAATGGGAGGAGGGAAGAGACAGTTCATCATAAAACAGGTGATATTGGAGAGCTAATATCTGCATAAATAGCATTAAAAATAGAAACTGAGATTACTTTATTATTATTATTATTCTAATAGTGCAGAATATATGAGGATAGGAGAGATGGATTATTCTATTAGGTGCTTAAAGAGTTTTGGTTTTTTTGTTTAGTTGTGGAGGAAATCTTTTATGGGAGAACCATCAAAGACAAAATGTGTTTTTCTATCCTTAATTCCAGTCTGAAAAATTAGGTTGTAATAAGTTAGTAAAGTTAACAAAAATGTAAATATCAGTGCCAGAAATTTTCAAAAAGACTTTCCATGAGCAGGCACCTGAGAGTAGGTGAAATTGAAGTGTAAGTGATAGTGATGCATCCTGGGAAAAAAAAAATCCCTGGAATTCTTCATGTACATTACTGAGTTCTGGCATGCAGGTATAAGAGCTGCCATCACTGTGGAAAGCACAGGGAACAGGACAAGGAATAATGGATATAAGCTAGAACACTGGAGGTTCCGCCTCAACATGAGGACAAAATTCTTTGCTGTGAAGGTGCTGGAGCCGTGGAGCAGGCTGCCCAGAGAGGCTGTGGAGTCTCCTTCTCTGGAGACTTTCAAGTCCTGCCTGGATGTGTTCCTGTGTGGCCTGCCCTAGCTTATCCTGCTTTGGCAGGGGGGTTGGACTCGATGATTTCTGGAGGTCCCTTCTGACCCCTGACATTCTATGAATACTATGATTTCTATGAATTCTATTGATATGAAATTTCTGTCCTGTCTATAGTGACAGAGAAGAAACAAAAAGCTTGTTCTTCATATGTGGTGCAACCTGAAGGAAAAGAGGGGCAAAGCTATCTCTAAACTATTTTCATCTGAGGGTCATGATAGTCCAGGTATAACCCAATTATGGATTGGAATAAATGCGGCACCTAAATAGATCTCCAAAGACCTTGTGACTGCCACGGGTTGTTTCTATAGCACACAACCTAGTGGTATCTGAGCAGACTTACACAAAAGATTATGCTACCTATGAAGCCAAAAGAAATGGGATATGAACCCGGCCCTGGTTCAGACTGCAGTGGCACAGCCTTTGGAGCACCAGCTGCGAAACAAAGGGCTGTTAAGTGGAAGGCTGAGGCTACCTGTCCATATTTAAAGCAATATGTATCAAAGCAATGTCAACATCCTGCACTTCTTTTTAACATCAGGCTCACAAATGACCTCAGATGTCTCTTCCTTACACTGCAGAAGTTTGGGTTCTTCCCCATTGTGCCCATTCCTCTTTATGCACATACTGAACTTTGCTTGTGTCTGCATCTAGGATGAAGCTGTTTGATCGAAATAGTTTCACCAACAGCTGTTCCCAAATTCAGTTCATATGCAAGTTTGAGTCGTCTGCAAAATCTCTGAAGTGCAAGAATATAATCTTAACTCATTCTTTAAAACTAATCTTGCAAATAATCACCTGAAATCTTCAATTGAGTCAAGATAATTGCATATTGATTTGTAAAGCATCCCAATCTCATCATCAGCCTACTGCGCACAAGACTGTGAAACACAGGACAATGCATGAGCCTGCTCCTACGCTGATGACTTCAGCAGGGTGGGAAGGGCTGTTCTTAATGTGTTCTTTAGCACATAATGTTTGGTTGAATTTGGGAGGAAGGAAAATGTTAATGAATATGTAGCAAACAGGAGCTTCCTGACCACTTTACTGTCAGTTTTTAAGCAACACAGCTAGCAAATGAAGTTTAATTCACGTTACTGTCCTCAAATCAGTGCAAGGTGATACATCAAGTTATCTGTGGGACCTCACTTGCTCTTTGCTTTCCACTTGTGGTAGAATCGTGGGGGTTAATTTTTTCAGGAACTGCCTTGTGTTGAAATAATTTGAGCCCATATCATTTTTCCTGTCTTGCTGATTTGATGGATGAAACTGCAGTTATTTGGGAAGCACACTTACACAACCACAAGGCATGAAAGCCATCAGCATCCCAAATAAGAGAAACTACCTTTTGGGAATAAACTCAGTGTTTCCTTTTTGAGGTCTTCACTCATTACACTGTAAACTGCAGTTAGAGAATTTTTTGATCCGTTTTTGAAGTTCCTTCACCAGGCAGGTTCCTCACTGTGTATTTAGAACCCCAACTGCAGGCTTTTTCTTTGAGAAATTCTGACTCTGCTCTCTGATCTACTCTTCAGATATGATAGAAATGTTTATTTTTCCATTAGCAAGCAAGATTAAACAGATGTATCTTAATTAGCTGGTAACTCTGCTGTGTTGTGTTTTAAAACAGGAGGTACTTTGGTGAGAAAATTGGGCTGTACTTTGCCTGGTTAGGCTGGTACACAGGGATGCTCTTCCCAGCTGCCTTCATTGGATTATTTGTCTTTTTGTATGGAGTCACCACTTTGAATCACTGCCAAGTCAGGTAATGTGGGTACTTCTATAAGGGGAATTGCAACCATGAGTGGTTATGAATCATTCAAGAGATCTTCGTATGAATTGTTCATTATTTGGTTTTGAACTGTTGAATGAATGGTCAGGAAAAGACTGTCCTCGATTATCATCATGTACCCAGTATGGAGAGTCTCTTGCTTTGAGCTCCTCAACTGGCATGGTAGGCAGTGTTTCTTGCCTAGGTCCAGTTGCTAGTGGTGCTAGCAGCTCAGGATGAAGCAGGGGAAAAGCAGGGCTTCTTCATTACTGTTGTAACAGGGTGGTAGAAGGCAGAATTTCCACTCTCTTCAAGGCCGTTCTCAAAGATCCACCACAAAGGAGCATTCTTCAGATGAAGAACGCTCTGGACTTTCTGCTGAATGCTGCATCTCCACATTCTTGCACATTTAAAACAAGTCACAAGAAGTGAACATTCACTTCATCTACAGTCATCCTCACCCTCTTCCCACCAAAAGGTCACTTCTGACTCAAGGAGATGATGGAAATTTTGAAGCCTTGAAGACCTGTCCTCTGTAGTTATGACTATAAGCTCAGATGTCTTAGTCAACAAATACTATTTGTACACATCCAGTTATGAAGATCTTGGCTTCAGTTACAGAACTTGTGTTGTTCAATAAATATCTGAACGTTAGTGAAACTTATCAAAGCATTTCAAGACTGATTGCTGTGCACCAAACTATTAATTTGCATCTTTTCTGTTTTTCCAGTAAAGAAGTCTGCCAAGCTACAGATATCATCATGTGTCCTATATGTGATAAATACTGTCCCTTCATGAGGTTGTCAGACAGCTGTGTTTATGCCAAGGTATGTTATCAGCTATGTAAATGGAAATGCTTTCCTTCTAAATCATTCACTTTGCCTTTTGCATTTAACTTCAGTGAGCCTGGGGAGATAAAAACTTGAAAGAACAGATCAAGTCCAGCCATTATTAACTTTTTAAGCCATTATTAAGTTTTCTAGCAAGACTTCTGCCTGGGTTGGGAAAACCCAGGCACAAATGCAGGCTCAATGCAAAGTGGGTTTGGATTAGATCTGAAAAATAAGACTTGGGTGTGTTGGTTGATGAAAAGCTTACCATGAGTAGGCAGTGTGTTCATGCAGCCCAGAAGGCAAATAGTACCCTGGCCTTCATCAAGAGAAGTGTGGCCAGCAGGGCAAGAGAGGGCATTCTTCCCCTTTAGTCTGCTCCTGTAAGACTGCACCTCAAATACTGCATCCAGTTCTGGTGTCCCCCATCATTCAGCAGATCAAGGGAGGTTCTCCTCCCTTTCTTCTCTGCCCTGGTGAGATCTCATCTTGAGTATTGCCTTCAGTTTTGGGTTCCCCGGTTTAAGAGGGACAGGGAACTGCTGGAGAGGGCCCAGCAAAAGGGCTATGAGGATGAT
Organism: Eubucco bourcierii; assembly: GCA_013396675.1. Lineage (NCBI taxonomy): Eukaryota > Metazoa > Chordata > Aves > Piciformes > Ramphastidae > Eubucco > Eubucco bourcierii. The sequence goes on along the minus strand of VWZE01025050.1, from coordinate 404,136 downwards.
TAGGGGACTGGAACACTGCTTGAGGAGGAGAGGCTGAGGGACCTGGGGCATTTTAGTCTGGATAGGAGAAGACTAGTATAATAAATGTTTATAAATATCTGAGGGCTGGGCATCAGGAGGGTGGGGACAGGCTCTGCTCAGGACAGCTGCACTCATGAGCAAATTGATTTTATTGAGCAAATTTATTTTATTAGGTAAAAATACAAAATAAAGCCTTATTATCAACAAACTGATGACACTATTAATATATCCCACAGGTAACTCATCTTTTTGACAATGGAGCTACTGTCTTCTTTGCTGTTTTCATGGCAGTGTGGGGTAAGTTTTTTGGTTTGATATTAAGTAATTGCACTTTTTTTTTTTTTCCTTCTTCAAGATTGTGATGCAGCATAGGCCTTTGTAATTTCCAGGACACGTTTTTCAGACACTGAGAAAAACAATATGGGCTTGATTCTTTTCTGCTTATGCAAAAGGAAAATGAAAGCAGTTGCAATCACGTTTTTTATGTGCTGATAATTTTAATTAAAATTAAAACACGAATGCATTATGTAGTGTCTGTGTAGATGGTTGTATTCTGGGCCTTTTGTAATTGTTTTTCAATCTGTCACTCTGAGATCTTTTCTCTACTAGTGTTTAGGACTTCTTTTAGCCTAGGGCAGCTCAGATTAGTGTCTGCACTAAAATGAATTCATGTTTTGTTTTTTTTCCCACCTTGCAGATAGGCTGTAAAAGCTTAAGTACACACAAACAGGTTGTAATTAAAGCAAAATTCTGATGAAATAAATGAAAAACGTAGTTGAACGACAAACCGATCAGAGAGTGGCCTAACTGTTGCCATGGAGGCTGAATTTTGCCCAGAGGACAGTTCTATTCCTAGCTCAACCATTTTTCCTGCTGTGGTCTTGTAGGCAGAATCGAAGGCAAGAGGAAACAACAATTTCTGAGAACACAAAAAACCTTTCAAAAATGCCCTGAGCATGCCCATGCTCTTGGATGGTACCATGCCATTCTGAGAGAAATGAACACCTTTAGAAAATGGCTCAAGTGCCATGCCTCAAAAGTGGCACCCACATCAGGTACTCCAGGTACTTGAGCTGTCCCAAATTAGCCATTGTTCTCTTCTTCCTACTCGAGCATCTCCAACTGCTTTGGAAGTTCCATGTAAACATCAGGAGGAATTTTTTCACTGTGAGGGTGACAGAACACTTGAACAGAGGCTGCCCAGGAGGGTTGTGGAGTCTCCCTCTCTGGAGATACTCAAAACCTGCCTGGACACATTCCTGTGTGATCTGGTATAGATGACCCTGTTCTGGCAGGGGAGTTGGACTGGATGAGCTTTTGAGATCCCTTCCAGCCCCTGACGTTCTGTGATTCTGTAAATTCCTCAGCAGTGCTTTATGGATTTGCACATGCACTGGAATTTTTTCTTATGGATTCTGGTTTCTCTGTCTTCAAAGAAGGAAAGTTGCTACTTTATGTACAGTAACCCCAAGAAACCTTTAGCTTCGTCAGAAAATCTGCTATATCTAGTAATGATGAGTCATAGGGGGAATTTTCTTCTTTGAGAGTCCTCCCTTGGCTGGTTAGAAATCAAACATTCTCATTTAGCACTAAATGAAATCTCTAAAGTCTCAGTCACTCTTGGAGCAAGCAAAGTAATCCTTAGAAAGCAAGGCTTTTTGAAAGCAGTTTTGATCACCAGCATGATCTACTGTTCAAAAAAAAAAACCCTTTTATGCAAAGAAATGAAAATGATGTAGCAGCTCCATTCCACAGCTCTGTGATAGTCATTAACGCTTTCTTGACTTAATTTTTTTTTTTAAATAAATAAATAAATCCTTTTTTGTTTGCTTTTTTATTTGTTTTTTTGTTTTCCAGCAACTGTTTTTCTGGAGTTTTGGAAAAGAAGGCGAGCAGTGATTGCTTATGACTGGGACTTGATAGACTGGGAAGAAGAAGAGGTTTGTATTACAAAATGTACTGCTTAATTTATTATACAAGGAGATTTGGTTTTAAATGTAAGCATGTTTTTATTTTGGTTTTATTTTTCAGTTTATTCCCTAAACCTTCATAAAGTGGGAAATAAGCATTTTTCTTGCTTTAAGGTCAGCTCTGTGGACCTCTGTCTCCTCTTCTTAAGTATCGAGTGCTGCTTTGGCTCTAGGACCTTTGCAGGGTTTTGCCTCTGAGACAATCACACTTTGGCAGCAGATGTCCCAGGTGAAAAGGCACTGAGACCTTTTCCCTGTTTTCTGGTTCAAAGTCCACCTCTGCACTTTGCCTTTGCCTTTAGCTGTAAGCAAGATGACTGCAAATCATAGGCTTTGCAAGGAGACTTACTTTAGGGGTGCTATCACTGTCCCAGTGATCAAGATTCAAGTTTTGAATCTTTCACAAATCGCTTTTCTACATCTGGGCTATAAGGCACAATACATCCTTGGGCTAGGGAGGATAGGACACCTGCAAGAATTTACTCATTGAAAATCTCAGAGACCTCCCTGAAAGCAAAGGATTTATTTCACAAAGACATTTACAGTCGCTCTTCTAGTGCATACAGATCTAGCCTAAGGCATCACACATTAATCCATACTTGATACTGCAGAAATCAGGATTGTTTCAGCTGTGAATAAAGAACTGGATTTGAGATGTGGGAAAGCAGCAAAGCATTTTACAATTTTACAAGGATTGAAAAAGAGACATCCTGTGGAGTCTGATCATAACACTGCACATGTCAGTGAGAGAGAATTTTGTCTCCATGAGGAGAAAATTTTGCTCCTAAAAGTGCTTCTTTCTAATAAAATCACTGCTAATTAAATTTTCAACCCAAAACACTCTGAGATTCTATGATCCTTCCTCTCAGTTATCATTGGGCAAAATCAGCCAATTTCTTTTATTTCAAATAAATCAATTAAAGACTTCTAATTACCATTTGAAGTCACAAGCTTTTGTTAATGAAGATTGTTATTTTTATCATCATTATCTGCCATCTAATTGCTTTAATTGTCAAACTGAAAAATAAGGTTTTGCTATAGAAGGAAATTTACTAATTCCTAACAACAATAGACTGGGGGGAGAAAGCCAACATTTATAAGGCTTCCTGTCACTTCATTATCGCTTTCTGTTTTAAACAAAGAGACAAAGAAATGAAGCAATTAAAACAATGGGGAGAATTAAATTTGTTGAGAAAGGCAACCTCGTGAATTGCTCACCACTTCAGAATTTCACCCAAGGAAGCCATGCAGCAGCCCCTGCAGTGTCCAAGTCCTCCAGCCTGGGTACCTGGGCTTAGTATCTTCTGACTCTTTCAGCCTCTGCGTGTCTGGGTTTCCTCTTCTTGAAAATGAGGTGCAAGGAGGGAGATGTGGAGAGTAATTTGGTCTTGGTTGGGCAGGCAACAGGAAACGAGCTGCTCGGAGTTCCAAGCACTCCCAGCTGAAGTATGGCTTCTTTTGCTATTTATAGTGTACTGTTTTCTTTTGGTTCATTATTTCTTTCTTTGTATCATTAACCTCAACCAGACACTGCTCACTTCCCACCCCAAGCTGTGCTCAGCATTACTGAGTGCCATTACCTGAGTACGAAGGTTCATGCCACAGTTTCAGTTTTGTGTGGAGATGTATCTGCAGAAATAACATTTACATTATCTTAATCAACTGGGGATCTGAGGACATAGCTAGAGGCATGGATGGGTGGATATGATAAGAATTCTAGTGCAGATTGTAAAAGGTAATAAAATCTTAGCATAGAGAGAGCTGCAGAGAGGAAAGGATTCCTCATGTATAAGCCAACAAGTCAGCGGGCAGAGCTCTTGCACAGTCTGCAGGGTGCAGTTCTCAAACACCCTGCTTCAATGCTGTCACACACTCTATTCTTTTGCATGCCCCTGGGCACACAGGAATACTACTTGCGTAGTTTCTCTTGCTAGATTATGGTCTACTCAGCAGCGTTCAGCCCTGGTACAGCAGAAACAGCTTGAACAAGAGACAACAAGAGCAAGGTGTTACCCTGCCTCAGCAGAAACATGCTCAGTCTTTGCAGATGGCTTGTGTAGGACTTGTTCCCTCAAGCACACAATTAGTTGCACAGGCATTGTTTTGCAGCTCAGCATACATGTATGCCTCTGAATCTGTTTTAATACCATGTTACCAGGTTGCTCCTTGAATTTGGAAATTGACTGTATTGAGAAAACGCCCTCAGAATTTGAGAAAATGAGAATGAGATATTACCTTTTTTTTTTTTTTTCTCCCTCTGGGGGAACGTTATAAAAAGGATGTTGAATTTTAGGACATCTTATTTCTATTCCTATTCCAGAGACTTCTATAAGCAGTTAACATTCATCTAGTCTATGCAGTCATTTAAGGTTTGGGCATTTACAACTTTCAGTTAGTCAAAGTTCAATGAAACGCAGCTGAAGGGTTTTTTAAGTAACTGAAATTGGGCAGCTGGGTTCATGGCTGTTACAACAACCAAAAAATGCTCAGCAGGGGCCTGATGGAAAATGTACAAAGACATGGGTGCTCTCTTGTGGCCAGCTGTATCACGGGCCAATTCCCCAGCATTCTAAAACTTGACTTAATGAATGTGGACTGTCAGCAGCTCTGAGAGTCCATTACTGCCTGGTGCCTTCTCTCACCTCTGACAGCATCCTTGATGTCAGACTTGGGTAAGGGCACACGGCTGTCGGTGAACCTCCTGGATGACAGGGCGGTGGGGAAGCCCTACTACAGCTGAAAACCATCGGGTCTGACTTGAACTGAGGGTGACCCCTGTCTTGTGACAAGGCTGTAAAGAGATGTAATTAACTCTCTCCCCCAAGAAATCCCCAAGTTTTATTTCAGAAGAGAATCTTTTATGGTAAAGCAGAACTTGATATTGCTGCTGCTGAAAGCTGATCCTTCTAATAGCGTTGTCCAAGTTAGGAAGGAATTGAGCAGTATTAGGTGACATGGCTTCTTCTTCAGCTGAGAAACTTTTGCTGGCAATTGGGAAGATTTTTGCTGATAAATGGGAAGTTAAGCTAGCAAAGAGTAATGGGACTAGGAGAAGAGAGTTTCTTATTTTCTTTTTTTTTTTTTTTTGGGGGGGGGGGGGGGTGTTTTTTTTTTTTTGTGTTTTTNTGTCGTTTTTTTTATGTTGTGGTTTTTTGGTTTTGGTTTTGATTTTGTTGTTGTTGCAGAATTCCAGTATCAGTAGGATGATAGGTTCCAGAACTCTGTGGTGTCAACTTTAAAATTACTTTTCTTACAGCCATATCTTCTGCAAGAGCATTGTTTAGATGAGTGGCTAATCGGGGAGTTGACTAATTACTTTCAATATTGGTTTATGGGTACAGTGATTTAGTCTACTCCTCATGAAGGAGCTCGTTTCCCAGCTCAGCTTTTACAGCAGCTGGGCCAACTGCTGAAGATGTAATTCCCAATAAGAGTGATATGGTAAATGATTCTAAATTTCCTACAAAAAGTTTCCCAGCTGTGCTGTATGTGACTGTTGTCTGTCTGTTCTTTAGGAGGAAATACGTCCGCAGTTTGAAGCCAAGTACTCCAAGAAAGAAAGAATGAACCCCATATCTGGGAAACCAGAGCCTTACCAAGCATTTGCAGATAAATGCAGCAGACTCATTGTTTCTGCATCTGGAATATTTTTTATGGTTTGAGAACTTTTATTTATTTATCACTTGGAAAAAAACCCCAAACTAACATCATCTCTGCTGAGATATTATGGAGATACTGGATACAACTGCTTGAAAGTTAAATAATCTCTTGTATGTTTACTGGAGGCTGAAAATCTGCACATAGCAAATCACCTGGGGTTCTTTAAAGGCCTACATGACTCCAGTCTTCACAGACTCTCACAGATAGTTAAGTCCTTCCTTGAAGGCTATGCATATAATACTGTATGTAGCACCACACAGAATCACAGAATCAATGTCAGGGGCTGGAAGGGACCTCAAAAGATTGTCTAGTCCAACCCTACTGCCAGAGTAGGATCACACATGCTGGAGTAGTGCTTCTATCAATCACCAGCTTCATCTGACTAGTTTAGCTCACTGATTTCCTTGCCTTCTCTGTTTAGACAATGTAGAGTGATGGAAAGAAATGCCATGGAAGAGGCAGTTTGTTCTTTGTAAACCCTGCAGAGAACCTAATATGTCTCAAGAGCTCAATGATATTAATATGTTCCAGATTTCAGTGTATTGAGTAGATAAGGAGAGTTCATATTGCTAGTGCTAGTGGAAATTGAGAAACCCATGTTCCTTGACTGAAAGGAGGCAGCTCCCCCCTTTCCAAAATGCAAAAATAAATGCAGCAGCCAAATCTCTCCTAGCAAAGAGCTGCATGTCTTCCTGCTGCAATGGTCCCATCCTCTCATTTCATTGAAGCTCTGACATGCTGCTGTTCACATGATAGCAGTAGTGACAGGTGTTGAAAACACAGCTGGCATCAAATTAGATCCTTGTGGAATTCAGTAGGGCTTTCCCAAGAGGCTAGCAAATGATCTATGTGTACAACTTCAGGAGCTGTGGAGAGACAGGTAGGTAAGCTAGCTCAGCAACTTTCTGTTTGAATGAAGGGGGCAGAGATCTTTTAAGAAATCAATGGCTTCAAAATTGGCCAAAGCAATCTTGCACAGGAAAGCACCAGAGAAGTGATGGAGTCTCCATTTCTGGAGTCATTCAAAACCCACCTGGACACTGCCCTGTGCAGCATGCTCCAGGTTAACCCTCTCTAGCACTGTAATTGGACCTGTAATTGGACTAGATTATCTCCAGAGGTCCCTTCCAACCCCTACCATCCTGTGATTCTGTAAAGGCAGAAGCATTGCTGAGATGAGCTGTGCTCTGCTATGTCAGATGGAGAGATAGAGACACATGGAGAAATCCTAGGACAAGCACTGGGCATGAGGAGCCAACATACTGTATGAGAGGTGGAAGATGCATCCGCTTAGAACTGGTTCTAGACCTGCAATATTTTTGTACTTCTTATTTTCCTGAAGAGGGACAATTTCTACTCCCTACCCTTTGCAAACAGTCATTAATCTTCTTAGCATAGTGACAATCATGATGAGACTGTCAGAAAGGGCAGCCTGGCATGCAATCCAGCATGCACCACAAGTTGTACCCATACAGCCCTCAAAACAGGATGAGGATTATTTTCACTGAAGATGTTTTTTTTATTGCTGATATAGCATGGGCTTCCAGCCAATTAGGAAACCTCTGAATTTAGATAACAAACCCCACTCCCCATTTAGGTAACAATATACCTTAAAAATTAAAAGCTTTAAGCACAAGAGGAATATGTTTAGCAAAACTTCAAGTTACAGTAGTGCTCCAAATGCCACAGCATCAACTCTCACAGTGCAGTTACCAATATAGCTTGAACCAGTTAGTGGTTCCCTGCCAACAAAGGGCATCCCCTCAGTGCTTCCCTCAGCACTATGCAGGGAATCCAGAGAATATCTTCCACATTCACACAGACTTTTTTTCTTCTGCACTGGCATTATGTTAAAACATTTTATAACTAATAAAATATGAAACCAACTTGATTAGCATGCAGTGCTTTCAAAATTGTTTCACCCATTTGGTTAGCTTAGATGTACTTCAGTGTTGATAGGTTTAAGTTTGGTTAGCTTAGATATACTTCAGTTTTGATAGGTTTAAGTTTGCTTAGCTTAGATATACTTCAGTGTTGATAGGCTTGAGTTGGTTAGCTTAGATAACACTTGAGTTTTGATAGGTTTAAGTTGTCTATGCATAACCTTGGGAAAACAACAACCTTTTGCAAATAATCCTCTGTGTTCTCCCAAAGAATCTCTCATGTCTAATGGATGGCTAATGGGCAATGTGTCAATTTCTCTGAGATGAGTCATCCATGCTAATTTCCAGCTGCCTGTCCTTTAGGTGGCTTGCTAAACTGTGGCACAAATTGGTCACGATGGAAAACAGGTGTCATTTAGTGCTCAGATGTTGGATATGGAGCATCAAGTGATTTAGCAGCCCAGCTCAGCTGCTTGGCTTTCACATTACAATTGTCACATTTGCAGAAAGTCTCACCAGAGAAGAAATTACAAGGGCAATTGAATTTGTTACCTTCCCTAGATAGAATCTCTCCACAACTGCAGCAAGAAACACCTTACTAAGGTTGTTGCTGAGGTAGTGCATACAAATGGAGATGTTTTTCCTCTAAGTGTGAAGTCCCTCAAAACACAAAATCCATCCCAAATATCACACAATCAAGCTGGGTCATCATCTTGAGACCAGCCTTTGCACATGGTGGAGCAGGCATGTAAAGAAAATACCTAATTCCCAGAGGTGGCACCACTGTTTCCCACATTAGTGCTAAGGAAGAGGTACATTTGCAAGAATTTTTAAAACTGAAAGTTATTTTTATATGATTTCAAAGATATTTTGCATTATGGAAAATAAAAAAGGATTTGGCATTAAGAATATTCATCTTGAAAACTTTCTTTAGAATCAGAATGGATGTGTGTGTGATGGTTTGGGAGTTCCCCACCCCCCACACTTTGTAAAATGACCCAGACTAGAACTCAGCCAGCTGGAAGTTAAGGACTGAAGCTCTATTTACAGCTCAGCACAATGTATAAGCAGATAGATACACTATAGACAGGAACAGTTACAGAAATAGACAAGTTAAAGGTAATACAGAAACACAACTCCCCTCCCAGAAATCAGAGTCCCCGGGAGGGGCTCCCAACCACCCTTCCACCTTCTCCCCACCTCTATGCTTTACCCCAAGGTTTGCCTTACGAGCAAGGTGTGAATTAGGAGGATCAGCCAGGGGAGTTAGAAGAAAAGTGGTTAGTGAAGATTAATCGGCAAAGAGGAGCCAGAAGGTAGACCACCTGACACACTGTGCCCCCAGAGACAGACAGACTGAGACTGACTTGTCTATGTTTTGGTTATTGTTCCCAAACAATCTCAGCAAGCCTATGAGTAAAATAGATATCATGATGTTTTCCTTTCACAGCCTATAGTGTAATTTTCTCTATTAAAATATTCCAATTAATCTCAAACCAGCACAATGTGTTCTTCAAGTCTTTTGCTTCATTCCTTTAGTTTTCAGTTTCAGGGAGAACTTACCTCCTGTTCTCTTGCAAACTTCCAGGTTCTTCTCTCTGATTATTTTTCTTTTCCTTCCTTTAGATCTGTGTGGTGATTGCTGCTGTTTTTGGCATTGTTATTTACCGAGTTGTGACTGTCAGCACTTTTGCTGCCTTTAAGTGGGCTTTAATCAGGAATAACTCTCAGGTTGCCACTACAGGAACTGCAGTCTGCATCAACTTTTGCATCATCATGCTGCTGAATGTGGTGAGTAAAACTGATATAACCAGAGTTTTACTTGAACCATCAGGTCAGTAGATGTAGAATTATGGAATAGTTTTGGTTGGAAAAGACCTTTAAGATCATCAGGTCTGACCCTCATCTCAGCCTGCAGACCACCAAATGCTTTTGTTTCCCTTTTCAGCAGGAATCTGCTAAGCCAGGTATTACATTATTGTTTGTGGATATCATTTACTATTTATATAAAGTACAATTCCAACCCCAGAATACTACATGTCTGAAGGGAGCCTACAGGAGGGCTAGGGCTGGGGAGGGGCTATTTACATGGTCTTGCAATGACAGGACAAGGAGTGTAAACTGGCAGAGGGGGGATTTAAATTAGATGTTGGGGAGAAGTTCTTTCCAGTGAGGGTAGTGAAACACTGGCACAGGTTGCCCAGGGAGGCTGTGGCTGCTCCCTCTCTGAAGATGTTCAAGGCCACGTTGGATGAGGCCTTGAGTGACCTGTACTAGTGGGAGGTGTCCCTGCCTACGATGGGGGGTTGGAACTGGGTGAGCTTTGAGGTCCCTTTCAACCCAGATCATTCTATGATTTTACGTGTTTGAATGTTCTAAAAAACTTTTAAGGGAAACTTTAGTTGTATCCTCTGCCTCTTTTTTACCTTTGATATGTTTGCAAGTTTCAGACCATTTAATTGATCCTCATGGTTTTATTTAGTATTTTGATATTGTTAAGTACAGTGTTGAAGCGTAATTCTTATTTATGTTGGTTTCAGTAATTCCAGGTTCAGTTTTCAGCAGACCTTTACCAGGGAAGGTATAGAATCATAGAATCAGTCAGGGTTGGAAAGGATCACAAGGGTCATCTACTTCCAACCCCCTGCCATGGGCAGGGACACCTCACACTAGTTCAGGCTGTCCAGAACCTCATCCAGCCTGGCCTTAAACACCTTCAGGGATGAGGCTTCCACCACCTCCCTGGGCAACCCCTTCCAGGCTCTCACCACCCTCATGGTGAAGAACTTCTTCCTAACACTGTCTGAATCTACCCATTTCTAGCTTTGTTCCATTTCCCCCAGCCCTATCACTGCCTGACATCCTAAAAAGTCTCTCCCCAGCTTTCTTGTAGGCCCCCTTAAGATACTGAAAGGCCACAATAAGGTCACCTCAGAGCCTTCTCCTCTCCAGACTGAACAGCCCCAACTGCCTCAGTCTCTCCTCGTAAGAGAGGCGCTCCAGCCCTCTGATCATCCTTATGGCCTTTTTCTGGACACATTCCTGCACATCCATATCCCTGTTGTAAAAGGGGCTTCAGAACTGGATATACACATGTGGAGACAATGTCCACGTGTAGAAGAAATCTCTTGGGTGGAAAACTCCACAAGGCTTGAGTGAACATGACTTGTTCCATCAGCTGGCTATGGGCCTGGCCAGGGGACACCAGAGGCATGGTCTGCATGCAGTGTAGCAGGGCTGGCTGAGTTCAGGTTATTGTTGTGAACTGGTTCGGAATCAGACTTGGAACAAAGAAATGGAATTTCTGTGTAGTCTCAGCCCCAGTAAGACAGTGTAGCATAGATTAAATGAGGAACGAGTTTCATTCTTCCCTCAAGATGCAGGTGATTCTGTATATTGCTGTGGTAGCAATGTGTCTTCTGTCAGCTGCTCTTGACAAGAGATGTGTGGCCTTTTACTATCAGGTTTTTGTCATTTTTGCACTTTAAGGGGGAGGAAAGACCAGCCCACAAACTGTTCAGGTCCTGCAGCCAGAGTGGAGTGGCTTTGCCCAGTCAGTAGCAAGCATCTTCTGCTAAAGCATGTTACGTCTTTGCTCCAGGAGATCTGCTGACTTAGTTCCCAGGGGAAATATGAAATGTTATTTCAGGCCTACACATTTCTGAGTGCTGGCTTGAAGACTGCTTTCTTTTCTGTGCAATACTCAAGCATTTCCATCACCTGAAAAGTAACTTTGACAGCCTCTCATTTATATAGCAGGAAATTCCAAGAGATTTTGCTTTGGGCCTTCACATCTCCCTTTGGCGTAAGCACTAGGACAGTCCACCAAGAGCCCTTGATTTTCCTCTCTTTTTCCTGAGATGGGACTATAGGTTGAGAAAGGGCAGGAAAAAGATGTGTAAGCTGTTATTCTCTCTGAATTTGCACTGAGGACCGTATTTTATGTAATTTTTAATTTATTGCTCATTTCCTGCAGGTTGTGGGGGTTGTCTGTAATCCACCTAGGGTACACAGTAAGCATAGAAGAAATAAAAGAGGTCTATAAATATCTTATGTCAGTGCAGCATGTTTCCAAGCTCTCGGTGAAAGTCATTGTATATGCAGTCAAGCAGCAACAAAGAAATACTGCAGAAATGAAAATATTTGGATCTTAGAGTTATACAGCTTAAAGAAAATTTTTAAATAGCAGAAGACAGCTTGAAGGTGCCTTTTGAGAAACTTTATTTCCTATAATACATCAAACAAGTAAAGCACTGCAAAGATAGACTCCTTAAGCCTTGTATTCATTACCATGCAATAAACCACAGCCTTAGAACTGGATAGAGCTCATGGAAACAAAAGATCCCCAAAATATAAAGCTGCAGGAGCTCTTCAGAAGGGCTTAAGAACATAATCCCTGGCTTCCCATTATGGATGAATGAAGTTTCCTGAAGGGCAGGGGTAGAGTTGCTCTTTGGGAAAAGAAAAAAAAAATCCTCAGTAGCAATTCAGGTAGTTGAATCCTCCACGGACTGTGACTCAAAAAAAGTGGCAGAAGAGCAAGAAAATATATAAATAACATCAGAATGGAGTAGGATGGACACAGGAGGGAATTCACTGCTAGGAAACCTGGACCAAAACCTGCATAACTTTCATCTGCCTTTCCTCACCCTTGATTTTGAGAGACTTGTTTGAAGAAGAGTTCCTGGGCTTCCAATTGCACTGAACGAGCACCATGAAAGCCACAATCACTGTTTTTTTTTTTGTTTTTTTTTTTTTTTTACTGAAGGAAACAAATAAATCTTCTGCTGTCCCATAGTGGGGAGTATTTTGATCAGCTTTTCCAAGAAACACCCTTAAGGAAATACCATCTCTCTCAGTGAAGTCTCTGAACTACCCGAAAACAGAAATAAACTGGGAGATATGTGTATTATTACAGCTAGTACTACAGGGACAAGACCTGGGACCCACCACTAGCTTTCCCTAGGTTAATCAAACCTGTTAATTCCAGAGATATTATCCATAGGAAAAATGAACACAGAACAGAATATGATGGTAACAAGGCCCCCTGGGACTCGTAGTGATGTAGCAGATAATTATACTCAAACATTGCTAACAGAATCTCTGACACAGTCTTACTGTTCCAGAAGGAATTGCAACAAAAGGTAGTTTTAATGCTCCCCTCTGCAGAACAATGTATATTTGTAAAACAACACACTCCCTGTGGCTATCAACCACCTAGAAATTCACTGCTTCTACTGTTGCCTTAAGAGATGCTTTTAAACCATAAGAAGAAACTACATTCTTCACTACTTGAACCAAAACTATTTCCTCCAAAAGCAGGAAAAACTTATTCTAAGTAAGAAGCTGTTAAAATAGATGAGAAAATTCAGGATTACTTCAGGTATCAAGCAGGTATTTGAGCTGGAAGTTGTACACAGCACTATTTTAGCACAAGATTATAACTGCAAATGGGGAGAAACATTGCTAATATGGACTTTAGGGATAAATGCTTGAGCCTGGAGTGTGAGGAGCTTTGCATACGACTCTCACTGAGCTGTATGCATCAGTGAGAGTTAAGGGTGTTTAGTGCTTTGTGGCAACAGGCTCCAGACTCACTTAAAGCAGATTAAAATCACTGCGTTCATTTATGCACCATACTGAAGTTGGTGGTGATGTACTTTATAGGCACAAAACCCCTTTGCTAATGCTAATTGTGAAAACCCTCCAAGTTAGGTTTTTGTAAACATTGTGAAGTTAACTGTTTCCTGGAGGGTTTGAGAGCATGGGAATCTGCTAAACTCAGAAAGTACCATTCAGAATTTAGAGCAATGCCACTGCCTCAGAGTAACAAATGCATCTGTTGGTGAGGATTACTAAAGAATTTCTCTGAAACAACTTTGTCTCCTCAGTGTCTCTCCTTTCAGCACCAAAAAAAAAACCAAACCAAACAAAAAAAAAACACCCAAAAAAACCCCAAAATGCCAGGGCATGATCTTTCTAGGGTGTTATTTTTTGTTGTTGGTTGGTTTTTTTGTTTGTTTGTGGGTTTTTTGTTTGGGTTTTTTTGTTGTTGTTGTTGTTTGTTTTTCTTTTTTTTTTTTTTTTGTGAGATAAATGTTGCATAAGTAACTAAATAAAAAAAATATATATATCCCAGTGAAACTATTGTTCATCTTTGTGTTTTGTAAAGAATTATCTCACCCTTTTTCACTGTGCATGTAAAATAGGGACAGTGACAGCATATTTTTTTTTCCTCCATATATTGTAGATGAAAAGACCTGAGTGCAGCCTTATAAATATTTTTGTTGGTTGTTTGATTGTTATCATTGCTGTATGGTTTTATTATCATATCAGAACATCACAAAGACCACCTGGATGTCAGATTTGAAATGTAAGAACAGTTAATCCACCTGCAAAAAACATTTGTATATTTTTGAGCTGGTCACATATCTAAAAGACTGTTTGTTCTCTGTTACAGCTGTATGAAAAGGTTGCTCTTTTCCTGACAAACTTAGGTAAGCAATTTTTTTGGTCTCTATACTATGATAGCATTTAACCTGTATAAATATGAAAGGCCTTATTTGCACTCTATATGAATTAATAGTTTTCTTAAGCTTATAATAAAGGAGCATATAACCTAAATTATAGCATGATTCAATCAGTGGTGACTTCACCCAGATGCCATGCTTGTTTCTTCTTCCAACTTCCTATTTTGTGAGAACTTCAACAAATCGTTCCTTTGGGGGTTTGGGGGGAAAACCAGTTTTCAGAAGGACTCAACACTCACAACCCCCAGATTTTATGAAGACTTGGAAATCATAGAAACACTCTGGAAGCCAAATTTCTGCTTGAAACTAAGGTACTTGTTGACAATCAAAAGTATGCAGTAATCTGGAGATAAAACTTCACTAGATGACTCAACAACTCTACCAGCACCTACTGTTGTTGTAAGAGTCAGTAATCTCTTTTCAGCTCACCCATAAAAGTGATCTTTATGCTAGAGTAAGTACAAATACAAGTTACTTGTATAGTCAGAGATTCACAGATTGCATTGGGCTGGAAGGGACCCTCAAAAGTCACCATGTCCAACCTCCCTGCAGTCAACAGGGACATCTCCAACTAGATCAGGCTGCCCAGACTCACATCGAGTTTGATCTTGAAAGTCTCCAGGGTTGGGGTTCTCAACCACATCCATGATTCAGGCAGAGTCTCTGAATGATGAAAGGCTGCAGTGGTTGATGGCAATTGGTAAGGGCTCCTTAGTATCAAGAAACCTGAAATGAGACTTTTTCAGAAGGCCTAGGAAGTGAACCACATTATAGCAGGAGTAGAAATGGTTTGAGGAGATTACTTTGAGTTTCTGAATACCTGTGTACCCTGATGACAGTCACTAAAGTGTTTCAGACCTGGTGGACAGATTTTGGTGATTGCTCAAAGGAAACACACAGCTGACTAGCTATTGTCAAGGTTTTTCTACATCTGGGAAGTCATAAGAGATGTGTTCAGAGTATCTCTGTGTAAGATAGACTTTTATGATGTTGGGTTTTATTACAGCCTTGTTTGTATGCTGTAAATTTAAAATATTGTAACTTCCTATATCTGTGGAAAAGGTAGCTGCTGGTTACAGCTGAGAAATATGTCTTTCAAGTATGTAATTTGCACAGATTATGCCTTTTTACACCCTGTGACACCCTGGGGACATTAATATATGGTCTAGAGACCTTGAAGCTTGATTACTTCTCCTAGGTTATCATCAAGGTAAGTCTGCTTCAAATACTCTGTGCAGAAAGCACTCGTGTGGAAACTCAGTGGGTCAGACTGCTTTGACTGTGTTCAGACTGTTTTGTGGTTTTCACTCTGATGGCTTAAGTAGCTGATTTGCTCTGAATGATCTTTACCAGTGTAATAAACTCAAGAGTGGGACTGGCTGCAGTTACATGACCTTTTCAGAGCTCATGTCTGTGCTGCTCCAGAGCATTACCATTGTCTCAGATGGGCACATGAGCAGAGCTTCAGCTGCAGCAGCCTTTGTTACAATCAAACCTGTCCTTCCCAGAGGCTGGTATCAAAGATCCATGATCTTTTACTTCTTCCCGACTAGCTAAATATTTGTGTACAGGTACACACACAAACCTGGGTTCCTTGACAGGCATTTCCAAAGCATTAACAGGGTTTTTAATTTATGGTCTGTTTTCTGGCTTTGTTGGTGAATTTATATGAAATTTCCTCATGAGTAAGGCAGCTCCAGTTAAAGAGAACCCAGTTTATTCTTGTTGTTTCTGTACCAACAGTACTTTGCTGGAGGCTCCTTTGGAAGTAGTATTTGAATGCTATCATTACGATACTCAGAATCCCCATTAGTACCTCTGCTACTCTTCTGATTACTCCTATTCACAACAATGCTTGACTGTTGTCTCCAGCTGGAAAGTAGTTCCAGGATGTGGTACTGATGTGTTGGTATAGAAGTTGTTTTGTTAACTTCTGTCTTGATATCTCTTTAAGATGGAGATTAAGGACCTACCTGAAGGGAAGAATATATCTTCCACTTTCCCTATTGCAATACATGTTCTCTCAGTCTTCTGTAATGAGTTCCCTGAGAGGGGAAAAGGAGTCATGCACTCCACTGGTACCTCTGTAGAATCCTTATGTGCCAGAATCGTGGGAAAATCCACGAAACAGAATTGGAAGGAGGATTTGCTCCACTTCAGTATGACAACTGTAACAAAAAGGCACACACATAGCTTCTAGCGGGGTGCTTTCTGGCAATGGCATTACAGTAGAGTCCAGAAAAGGAAACAAGAGTCTGAGCCTGTAAAACACACAGGAGTCTGGGAGGGGTGTTTAATATACACATTATCTCAACCACATAATTACCTTCTTCTGGGAATATCATTATCCACGTATTAAGAGAGATTTCTAAGTCCTTGGAAGCTTACTTCTTGTGCTCTGATTTTGGGTACAATTTTTTCCATCATCTTATATTTTGAAATCATCAGGCTAATTTACAAATACACTGCCAGCTCTGATAGGTATGTGCAACCTTCTTGCAGAGGGAGATTGTTCATCTGACCAAACCCCTGAAACTCTGCTTTCTGTCTTCACAGAGCAGCCTCGTACCGAATCCGAGTGGGAGAACAGCTTCACTCTGAAAATGTTTCTTTTCCAGTTTGTCAATCTGAACAGCTCTACCTTTTATATAGCATTCTTCCTTGGGAGGTAGGATTGGTGTCCACACCCTCAAAACGATGTAGAGAGAAGCAATAAAGTTGTCTGCAATGAAACAAAATGGAACCATATTATCACAAAACTCAAAATGCAAATTCCACACTACCAGAGCAGTACAAATTGCAGTTTTCTTTTCCTTCCTAAAGCCTAGAGACAAATGAAGTTCTCATTTCCTAGCATTACATTGGCTCAGTGCTAACTTCTAGCAACTTCACTACTGGGGACTGATGAGTCCCACAATACTACACATGTGTGTCACTGCACTCTGCTTTCTGTGTGGAATTTGTTCAGGCTCTCTGCAGTTTTGTTTGGTTTGGTTTTTTGTTTGTTTGTTTTGGTGGTGGTTGTTTTTTGGGTTTTTTGGTTGGTTGGTTTTTTTGCCATGGAATGGAATGGAATTAGAATAGAATAGAATTAGAATAAAATAGAATTAGGATAAAATACAATTAGGATAGGATAGAATAGAGAAGAAAGAACAGAATAGAATAGAATTAGAATTAGAGTTGAGTAGAAAGAATAGAACAGAACAGAACAAAATAGTTTAGTAGGAATTGGCTAACAGTGATTACCTAGTCCTGATTACTTTGATGCTCCTGTTATATGATTTGGACTGTTATGACTGAGTTATGAGCTATCATTTGGGTTTTTTTCCTTCAGAAAATGAAATGTCTATTTATTTGTGTGTGGGTGTGTGTGTATATATATATTTGTACGTCCTTTTCTGCAAGTCCCCTGAAAGCAAAAGAGGAGTCTTCAAGCAGAAAAAGCTTGAGTAGAGAATCCATCAGTATGGATTATTTGCATGTGGGGATGTTGTGGAAATCCATTTGGGAGAACACATGGAAGAATAGTAAGAAATTTATGTTTTCCTAATGGAAACAAACATTTTTACTGATTCCTCAGAAAGGCAGATACCACAACCCACGTTATGGCCTAGAGAAACTGACTGGCAGCTGAAAGCCATTTTTCAAACTGAAATGATGATTTTTATTTAGACTTTCTCTCCTTTTCTCCTCTATATACTGAATATCCAACAGCAGAATATTTGGTATTGAAAAAAAACTTGAAGTAAAAATGTTCTTTGCTCCTTTATGAATATTACTCCATGAATTCCCAAGAACATTTTGCAGCATGAACAGCTCTTTTTCAGTTCCATCAATCAGGCTAAGATGACACTAGATTAAAGCAGCAGTATGAGCTTTCTTTTGCTAAGGTGAGCAGATTGCTTACACAATGTAGTTGATGTATATTCCTGTGTTCAAGATTTACAGGACACCCTGGTGCCTACTTAAGGCTGATAAACCGGTGGAGACTGGAAGAGGTGAGTGTTCACTTAACTGATTTATCAGCTGTCCACAGATGCAGTGAATGCAGAGGCAGACACATACCTCTGTCTAGGTAGTTTTGAGTGTTACTGGCTTTTCAGTTGCTGTCTAACTCCACACTACCACCTGCTATAAAAACGTCTACTTATTGAGATATAGTGATACGCATATTGTTCTTTTCAGTTTTAGTGTTTGCATCACATTTGGATAGTGCTGCCAAATGCCTCAAATCTTATTCACATTTTTACACAGGAAATATTTCATCTTTGAAATGAATCATTCAGTCATGAATCTGACAACTTTCTGCTTGTAAAAAAAAACAAAACAAAAAAAAACCAAACCAACCCACCTCTTTCTTCTCAGTTTTTCTAGCCTTACTGCTCAGGGGAGTTAAAAATCCAGACACATAGAATGTAGTTTAAAGTTGACCAAAACAGCTGAACAAACTTCCACAAAGACCTATTATCATAGTGTTCCATCTCTATAAAACCAGGTGGATTGGAAAGCAATGTGAATTTGGCTTTGCAAGTCACTCAGTGACCAATCTCAATTTTTCTGCAAATAGATTCAGATTTCAAAATCCATTTGACAGTAATTAGAGGTGAACAGCAGCAGTCCATGAACCAGTCATCTAGTTTCCAGGCTGCTATTCGCACACTCAAATCCCATTGTTTCTTTTCTGCTTCACAACTGAATAACTGAAACAACTTTGCAAATATATGACAGATGGCAAGTGGAAAATACAGGTCTTACACTGCCAACATGGATTTAGCAACAACTCTGGAACTATAGCTATTTGGTTAATAAAGGTCATCCAAATACTATCAGAAATAAAAAGGAGTTATTTGAAAAAGGCTCCCTAATTTTGAAGTAATTAATTCTGTGTATTCAGTGAAAGAATGCTCTATAAATGGGCAGACAGAAATAAATTGAACATCCTTTCAAAGTCTGAGAGGGTCTGACCTGGCCTAGCAGCTTGCTGCTGCCAAAGAAGACAGTTTTGCTCTTCCTTAGTGCCTTTCCCCCCAAGTTTGCCTCTTCTTCTTCATTTGCACTGGCTCTGGCTTGTCCAGCACTATGAAGAGCTTATTCAATTCACTCTGTATCAGCAGGAAACTCTCCAGTAATTCTCTCTGAATTACTCTTCTTATAAATTGCTGGACTGAATCATCTCTCAGAGGGATCAGAGAACAGAGAAAGAACCTCACCTCTATAGGAGCAGAGGTGGGAAGAAAAAACCAGGTTGGGAGGGAAGTACAAAAGTGAGGTGTTGCATGTTGGGTCAGTTGTAGTTGCTACTAATTTGCTTTTCTCTAAGGGAAAAAAAAAAAAGTGGGGGGAAGGAAAGAAAGAAAGAGAGGAAAGGAAGGAAATTAAAAGGAAGGAAGGAAGTCTAATAATAAAAGAAATGTTAATTAAAAAAATATTGACTTTATTGGTCATGTCTGCACTAGATTCATGGGAACATTGACAACATACTGCTTAGATATACCTCCAGTAGTCCTCTCTTCAGCTGTTGGATGAAGTCAAGTTAAGGCATTTAATAGCATTATATAGTGTAGCCCAATGTCCACAGGCACAATCAGACCATAATTTACACCTAAGTGATTTTATGGTTGTAAGATCACTGCTTCTTCATTAATACTGCACCTACGTCTCTCAGGTTCTGTTGGCTCATGTGACTGATTCCTAAGAACAGAAACATTGTGATTTCATAACAATTACAGAGAACTTAATTTGGAACAAAAAAAAAAAAACCCAACCAAACCAAACAATAATTATCTGCAACCCTGATAATCTAAAAAAACTGAATGAAAAACCTCAGCAGAACCCAGGTTCTGAGCACTGTATAAAGCAACATGTATAAGAAATTCATATCACATTTTATTACAGGTCATAACTAATTTTTCTCCTTCAAAGTTGTGAAGAAACAGTTTCAGTTCTATGACAGTGATCTGCTCAACTAACCTGTAATACCCAGGGTTTAACAATACACCTTGAACTCCACTGTTTGAATGCACACTGTAAGTTGTGCAAAATGCTGTTTGGAGGGCAAAAATGTTTTGGTCTTTTTATGTTTCTTCCAATACTAGATGAAAATTTGTCAAATTACCTAAATTTGTACCAGCTGAGCACTTCTCCCATAAGCAGCACCACTTCTTCAAGGGCTGGAACCACTGCTCAAGTGAGCAAGCATTCAGCAAGTCATTAGCAACTGGGTTTTGACAGAGATTTTTAGTTCTTCAAGGAGAGAAAAGACTTGCGTGGTCCACTAAGTCCTATATATCAAGTAGTACTCAATATGCAGTATTAGGTCTATCCTCTAGGCATAAACTGTTTGCCTGTGCAGTCAGGAGGAGCTTTCTCTTCATTCTCCATAACAGCAAAGTCAACATCCCCAAAAAACCACTGAAATCATCAGACAAAGTTGGTAACATTGGCTCTGTCACACCAAAAGTTGCACAACAGATTATAAGCACTAGTGTGAAGCCTCCCTTGGTTTCAGGTCATTTTGATCTCTGCAGAGACTTAGATGCCAGGCTTAAAAAACTTGATGATATGATACAGTCTCATATGTTCCTGTGAGCTTAGGGGTTTTTCTAAATGCCATTTCATTTCCTTTCAGTAAATTATCCAATATCCATTTTCAGTCTTTCAGCAGTGCTTTAAAACTCAGCATTATTTCTGTTAAACCTTTCGTTTCTTCCTTTCTCTAGTGCCACCCTAGTGGATGCCTTATTGATCTCTGTATGCAGATGGGTATTATAATGGTGTTAAAGCAGACCTGGAATAATTTCATGGAACTGGGCTACCCGTAAGTACATATGAAACCTCCATAGATCACAGGTAAATACTAACTTTCTGCTTGCCTTACTACCAGTTACATAAAATCAAGTAGTCATCATTACAACTGAGCATTCCCTCTGGGATACAGAATTCTTAAGACACATTCCCAGATGTATAGAGGTAGGTAGTATTTGGTGGTTTTTTCACATTGGACCTAGTCTGCAATATGAATATTGACAAATGAGTAAGATATGGGAAGCACTTGATTTCACTAAACTCTGTTCCATGTTTTAAAACTCCTTAAAAATAACTATAGGATGGCTGTATTTCCTCACATGGGAAATATGTTGGGTTTTAGCCATGCCAGTAAGTTCTAAATTGGATTTCTCTTTGCTGGACAATAAAATATGATGGGGGGGCAGAGGGGAGGGGGAAGAAGAGCTTGAAAAAAATTCTCTACTGGCATACATACTCTCAGAAAGAGAAATTTGTCCTGACTGGTATACATACAAGTTCCTCAGTGATCTTCAGGGTATTAAGGAGCTCTGCCCTAGCTAAAAAGGTTGATGAGTCTTCGTTCCCTATTGGTTCATTTCTTACAGATTAGTGCTTAATGAGCATATTTAGTATTTTTAGTATTTAATGAGCATGTATGATTAATATAGACAGTTGATGCTAGAGACAGTGTGGCAGGTCATCAAGGGAAATCAGCAAGTGTGAAAATATTAGAGAGCTGACATTGGCAGAAAGTTTGCCCTTGCAGTGTTCAGAGGGATTTGCTTGCTGCAGGATCCACAGCAGAGCTACTGCAGAGTTCAGTCTGTGAACTGCAGAAGTAGGTTGCAGCGGTGATTTCAGGCAGCCTCGGTGCTGATCACATCCGGCTATAATGAGAGCTGAGTAAATGCTTTAAATGCACAAAATAACTGGCAGTAAAGCTGCTCAAAGCTCACTATGTCTGTCCTCACAAGCTTGCACCTCACATTGCTTGCAAGGATTTTGCAGCTGGTAAGGCTGGAGAAGGATGGAACAGCAGCAGCAATATTGACACTTCTCTTTCCAGTCCCTGCCTCTTTTGTCAGTTTTCATTAGAACTTTCTGCTACCTATTAATAGGCATTTCAGAACCTAATAAAGGGCACAGAGAGGGATTAAAGAAGGTGACTGAAGGAGATGGGAGGAGATAGCTTAAGAACAAGTGATTTAATATGAGTAAATTGCTTCAGGTGAAGTCAGTCTTTTCACTCCAGAGTCATAATGAAAATCACAGCACAAAATACACAGTCACAGCTAATGGGGGATGCCTCAACTTACTCTGATGAGAAACCAAACCAGGCCACAGTGAAGGCAAGAAGTGAAGCATAGTCAGAGAAAGGGTCCAGCCATGAATTGGGAGAAAATCTCTCTTCTTTTTCTTTTTTTCTTTTTTTCTTTTTTTTTTTTTCTCCTTCCTCTCCATAGTAACTGCAACTCACAGAAGCACAGGCTATATTTGCCTGGAAGAGACCTCAAAGGTCATTCAGTCCAACCCTCAACCTATCACTGAAGGGTCAGCACTCAACTGTGTCCCTAAGGTCCATGCCAGGTCCATGCCCCAGGAATGGTGACTCACCTACTGCCCTGGGCAGACCATTCCAATGTTTGAGAACCACCATAGTGAAAAAGTATTTCCTAATATCCAACCTAAACTTTCCCACATCCTTTGCTGGCCAAGCCAGTGCAACTCCCTAACCTAGAAAGGCAAGGGTGTTTATTTCAGATGTGAGCACTCATTTCTCTTCTGGTTCAGCACCTTGCACAGTGCTGTGGCTCTTCAGAACCAATATCTTACCCCTGAAATTTAGTATAGCTCCTCCATTTCTTGAGGGGAAGATCAAGCAAGCATTAGCACTCCATTTACCTGTTTCTCAAGTAGAGCTCAACTAACTCCACAAAACATTGCATTCTGCTATGTAAACAGAACCTGAAGTGATTTGGCATTCTGTGCAGAGGAAAAAGAAGGTGAATAAATAATTAAAAGGTGCTGAAATCCCTCCACCATTTTAACAACATATAGGCCTGAATTACAGCTGATCACCAACTCCTCTGTCACGTTATCAGCCACATGTACTACTAATGCTCCGTTTTCCTGTGCATTGGGAAATTAATTTTTCACTTCATGTTTTTCCTCTACATGACTTCTTCTAATTCTATGGTAAGTAGGCACTAATATTCTTTATCTTGTTTCTTTAATTGATTTGTAAAATGTAGGCTAATTCAAAACTGGTGGACTAGGAGGAAGCTCCGACAAGAGTATGGCACACAGAGTAAAACAAGCTTCCCACAGTGGGAAAAGGACTACAACCTGCAACCTATGAATGCTTATGGACTCTTTGATGAATACCTAGAGATGAGTATGTTGCTGACCTTAGTTCTATCTCTTTCACTGGATTTGAATGGTGTTGGTTTTTTTGTTGATGTGGGCTGTTGTACTCTTTAAATTGCTGGTACATGGAGCTACAGAAGCTGTAGAATAGTTTTCATTCTCACATGTCAGATGTGAGATTGTAAGAACTAACTAAAGCAATGTAACTAACCACACTACTGATGGTTTGCTAACTTTGCATCTGTCAACACTTCTTGTTCTCACTTTGTGTGGAGAAGACTGTTTTCCAAACCAGAACTCACCTCTCTGACTGCAGACATTCCTGGAGAACTTTGCTGTTCTTTACTAAAGGAAGAAGGGGAAGGTAACTGCTCCAAGAAATGTTAAAGAGCAAGGGCTTTTGCCCTGTGTGACTGCACATGTCATGACTATTTTTTTTTCTTTTCCTCCTCACATAATTCTTTTAAACTCATGGGAAATCCAGCAGTCGGGAAATACACATTACAAACTTAGCAAAAGAAAAACTACTGCCCATCTGTATTATAAAAAAGAATTTATTCAGCCCTAATAGTTGCAAGCATTGAGAGATTCTCATTGATGCTGCAGTAAAAATGCCCCTTTCTAAAAAACACAGCTTGTCCACCTCCAGGCTTTGCTCTAAATTTCAAAATCTAGGTGTTGCTGCTATCCCAGGAACAGATGTGCTTTTGCTCTTGTCATTCTTGCTGGCAAGGAATTGCTGTAGGGACATCACTAGGCAGCATAATAAGGAATGTTTGTGTATCTAGGTACGATGTATGTGTGCATGTGTTATTTGGTATCTTGGACTTTGGGATTAGACCTTAACCATAGACCCATAGAACATTAGAGGTTGGAAGGGATCTCCAGAATCCAACCTTCCTGCCAAGGCAGGATCCCCTAGGGTAGTCTGCACAGGAATGTATCCAGGCAGGTTTGGAAAGTCTCCTGAGAAGGAGACTCCACAACCTCTCTGGGCAGCCTGATCCAGTGCTCTGTCACGCTCACTGTAAAGAAGTTTCTCCTCGCGTTGAGGTGAAAATTTTTGTGTTCTGGTTTGCAGCTGTTCCTTGTCTTACTACTGCACACCACCAAAAAGACATCCACCCCTTAGATATTGAAAGACGTTGATCAGATCCCCTCTCAGTCTTCTCTTCTCCTGGGCTCTCAGTCTCTCTTTGTAGGGGAGATGCTCAAATCCCCCATGCATCCATGTCTCTCTGTTGGACTCTCCAGCAGTTCCCTGTCTCTCTTGAACTGGGGAGTCCAAACTTGGACACAAGATTCCAGCTGCAGCCTCACCAGGGCAGAGTGGAGGGGGGAAAGAACCTACTGTAATGTTTTCATGTTTTTTCCCTAGTTCTCCAGTTTGGATTCACAACAATTTTTGTGGCAGCTTTTCCACTGGCACCACTTCTAGCCTTACTTAACAATATCATTGAAATTCGGCTTGATGCCTACAAATTTGTTACCCAGTGGAGAAGACCTTTAGCTTCAAGAGCCAAAGATATAGGTGAGCTCTTTGTATCTGTGTTTGTTATGTGTGTGCGCGCATGCTATTTTTAAGGCAAAGCCTTGACTACTTCAACTAAGAGCAGATTAAGGTATTTTCAGTCACATTCCTTACTAACAAAACACAATTTAATTGTTTAGGTATCTAATGCCAGTCTACTTAATGCAATTACTAGTCTATATTGGAAAATAACTTTTCTGGGGGACTTAACAACCAGGATATTTAAAAGAATCTGCAGATTTTCCCTTCTACCAGACATACTGTGTGAATACATTGCTGATCAGATTTGAATCTAACAACCAGATAGAGCAGCTGAAACATGAAAGTCAAGTTAAAGGAGCCACCATCCTGTAAGAAACCATGTACCTAAAATCTGTCTCAGCATAGCTTTGTGAACAGTGTGGATCTATGGATTCAGGTACAAGCCTGGACATCAACCAGTACATGCACAGAAAAATATCATTTTTTTACTTCAGGTTGCTTCAGATGTGATTTCTCAAAATGAGTTTCAACCAGTCCCTATTCACCAAAGTTTTCAGGCACTTGATGCCTCATTAAAACCAACAGTTATGTCTTATCTTCCTTTGATGTGGTGCTCAGTGATGATCCTCAGGACCAGAGCTGGTGTCTGCCTGTACCACAGAATCTGTCAGACAGCTGAGGATGGGTCAAAATCCCCAGGTGATGCCTAGGGGCTATGTGCTGTTGTGGAACATTAGCGTGCCACCAAGATTTGATGGTGATGGGTAGATGCTGACCAGATATGCATGAGTTACACCAAAGACCCTGTGACAGACAGATCATGGATTGCATGATCTCCTTCCCTGGACACCCTCCTCAAAGGCTGGGTAGCCATCATCATAGGCAAGGAGGCTTTACAGTGTTTCTTAAAGGTGCCCACACAGAACGGCTCAGGTTGGAAGGGACCTTGAAGATCATCTAGTTCCAACTCCCCTGCCATGGGTAGGGACAGCTTCCACTAGTGCTCAAAACCTCATCCAACTTGGCCTTGAACACTTCCAGAGAGGGACATCCTTGGGCAACCTGTTCCAGTGTCTTCACATCCTCACTGTAAATAATTTCTATCTGATCCAGTCTAAACCATAGAATCATAGAAAGGCCTGGGCTCAAAGGGATGTCCAAAGGTCAGGCAGTCCAACCACCCCCTGCAGTCAACAGGGACATCCTCAACTAGATCAGGTTGCCCAGAGCCCTGTCGAGCCTCACCTTGAATATCTCCAGGGATGGGGCTTCAAACACCTCCCTAGGCAACCCGTTCCAGTGTCCCACCACTCTCATGGTAAAGAACTTGTTTGTAACATCCAGTCTAAGTCTCCTTTTCTCTAGTTTGAAACCATCGCCCTTTGTCACCACAGGTCTTCATAAACAGTCTCTCTCCATCCTTCTTGTAGCGACTTTTCAGATACTGAAAGGTTGCAATTAGGTCTCTCTGGAGCCTCCTCTTCTCCAGACTGAAGAACCCCAGCTCTCTGAGCTTGTCCTCATAGTAGTTCCAACCTCTTGATCATTTTTGTGACTCCCTCCTGACCCACTCCATGTCTTTCCTATATTTGAGGACTCCAGACCCTCAAGCTTCGGTCCATTCCTTCTCATGCTATCACTACAAGCCCTTGTAAAAAGTCCCACCCCAGCTCTCTTGTAGATCCCATTCAGGTACTGGAAGGCTGCTATAAGGTACGCAGTTACGTGATGGTGGAGACAAAGCCTCCGTGAGCATTTCTGCGGCCTTCTTGAAATTATTTGCAGGATAAACAAAATTCTCACCAGGCAGAAAGAGAAATCTGGTCCACTGAGGCCCTGCTGTTCAATAACAAAAATTACTTTCATTCAATTGACTCTAAGATAGAAACTATATAAAGAGGCCTTGGGTGGTGGGGATCACTGCCTCAGAGCATGCAGTATCTCAGGTACTTTGGTTCTATTTTTCTTTGAGTTAACATACTTTCCTCATTGAACAGGAATCTGGTACGGGATCCTGGAAGGCATTGGGATTCTTTCTGTTATCACAAATGCATTTGTTATAGCTGTGACATCAGATTTCATCCCTCGCCTTGTTTACGCTTACAAATACGGACCTTGCGCTGGCCAAGGAGAAGCTGGACAAAAGTAAGATTTTGGGGCGGATGTGCATGAAAATCACTTCCCTGCTTGAACAGCCACAGCAATATCCGTCTATGTTCTGATTCCACTAAGCAAAATTTACTGTTTGTGCTTAGGTAACATTTACTCTATGTGCTTAGCCATAGATGTTGTTGTCTTGTGTATTCACAGAGCATGAGCGATTGTAATCTACAACATTAACTGAAGGGAAAGGTGGCAGAGCTGCTACAGAGATGTGATTGTGCATCAGGATGCTGCACAAGCTGCACTTCCCAGCTGGTGCACATCAATATAACCTTCTTTTCATTCTAAAGCCATGCTGGTATTTATCAGTTACGGATTTAATGAGCATTTTAAACTTACTCACTAGAGTGGTGTGGGTTTTTTGGGTTTTGGGGTTTTTTTTTCAGCAATACATGCTGACTACTACATCAGGGGGGAAAAAAAAAAAAAGTGCCTAGCAATTCCCAACTAATAAATCAAGGTATACTTACAGAGGAAAGTAATTTGTTTTTCTTCTAAAACCAGAGTCCTTAGATTAAGTCTTTCAGGAGACATTTGTGAACTGAATCCCTGCTGCCTAAGTGGATTTTCTGTCTGTGTTACTAAACGCTGAGATTATATTACTGTTTGCACACTGCAAGTAAACTGCTGCCTGACAACTTGTTCAACCCAGGCTGTTGGACTCAGGGAGGGTTATTGAATCCAGCTGAACAGAGTTTGCAAATGATGTCCTAGCAGCATTATTAGCAAAGACACTAGCGTTGAGAGAAAACCTGGCTAAAGAGCAGACAGCGATAGGGAGTTTGTATTCTGCTGCTAGACATATGGCAGATTGATTGTTGCTCCCTGCTGCAGAAGGCGAGTTCTGCTGTTGCTACCTTTCTGTAATCTCTTGGTTGTCAATACTGTTTAACCATACTAACGGAAAAAGGGCATCTTAGATTAGCAGTGCTGCTAAGTTGTCCTTCAAGGAGTTTGGCATTTTAGTCGGTGCCAGGGGAGATGTTCCATTTATTCTGATGAAGCGTTAAAGTCCCTTCGTGGTTAAAGCGTTTGGTCTAGTGCCAGACATTCCTGAGTTTGTGCCTCTGCTTGGGCCATTGTGAAGATCCATAGGACGCTGAGGTGCTGACAACAACTTCCCTTGATGCAGATTTTCTCAGGGTATGAAAAACCAACACCTTTAGACATTTGATTTTTGTGACAATTCAGATATGACTCACTGGTTTTTAAACAATTCTGCATAGGGGAAGTAGCTCAGTTCACAGAGGAAGCTCTTATCTTTTCACAAACCTCATGTATGGTGGTGTCACACTTCTACTGCTTTCCCAAGTGGGTTTCTAGATAAAGCCATCAGATAGCGATCCTTTGAAGTAGCCAACTTGGATAAAAACTATTTCCATCAGCATTCTGGATTTTATTATTAATAAGTACTGTTATAAAAGCAGGGAGCTATTAAAAAATCCACAGGAATACTGAATTTTCTCAAATTCAGAAGTCAGGAACATCTGCTACTGAATAACTTAGATGAGAGAGGTGCCTGTTTCTTTCAAAAAACATCTGTGCGTATTAGAACTATATGACACTCCGTGATACCAGCGAAGTATTATAATTAAATTAAGTTTCAAATCCACTCAGTATTGAGATTTTGAGCCAAAGCCAGATGGAGTTTAAATGTAACTTCTCAGAGAGCACACAATCTGTAGTCTAAAAAACAACCAACCAAACCTGAACCTTACAGCTTGCCTAGGCTTACCTGTGCTTGGGCAGTGCAGAGGGACCAGCACAAGAGCTTTGCCATATCTCTCCTCAGCTTTTAACATAAAACTTGAGCCTTCTGATGACTCCCACAGCACTTGGTCAGGCAACAAATATTCTCCTACTTGGAGCTCTCCAGATTCTACCTGATCCTCCAAGTGCTCATTCTCCTTGGGGGCTTTCAGTACTGAATTCCTCTAACTGGACACTGTGTAAAAGGCTGTTTTAAGTGTACTGCCTTTCCATCCGATTTAATGTCTTTGTGCTAGTACCATGAGGGTAAAACTGGGAATATTCTGATTATCTTCCTGGTGCTATTCATTATTTTCTCTACCTCTATTGTGTCACATTTTAGGTGATATATCTTTTCAAAAATAATGACTCCCAGATTCCACCATTTCTTCTCCCATAGAAATCTACCATTACTTCCCTTTTATTGTCCTTCTGACCTACTTGAGCATTTTTTTTTTTTTATTGCCTCAACAACCCTTTCAAATATTAATAAGCATCAGACTTACACCGTGAGACCCAGAGAGCGTCCTCCTGGGTACAACAGTTAATAGAAAAACTTTGCTGTGTCCTGACTGCAGGATTTTTTTCCCCTCCAGGTGTATGGTTGGCTATGTTAATGCCAGTTTGTCAGTATTTCTGGTGTCTGACTTTGAGAACCGCTCAGAGCCAACCTCAAATGGAAGTGAATTCTCTGGGTCACCATTAAAATATTGCAGGTAAGAACCCAATCAAAATGCCACTTTGCTTTAAGATGTTTCAGGGGAGAAGCACCATAGGAAATCTGGGAGTAGTAATGGAGTGAATTAACGCAGTAATGGAATGAATTAACTGTGCTATTCAGGGACATGCTTGTGGTGCTGCTTGGCTGCTTGCTGCACGATTCTCTCCTTAGATAAAGGAGAACCTGTCTGATGGTTTGGGAGTTCTTCACCCCCCCACACTTTGTAAAAGCACCCAGAGTAGACTCAGCCAGCTGGAAGTTAAGTGAAGCTCTATTTACAGCTTAGCACAATGTACAAGCAGAGATAGACACAATAAACAGGAATATTTACAGAAACATACAAGTTAAAGGCAATACAGAAACACAATGAACCTCCCAGAAAGCAGAGTCCCCAGGAGGGGCTCCCAACCACCCTTCCACCTTCTTCCCACCCCTCTACTTTACCCCAAGGTTTGGCTTATGCACAAGTTGAGTTTGGAGGACAGCCAGGGGAGTTAGAAGTAGAGAAGTTAGTTAGATTATTCAGCAGAGAGGAGGAGGCAAAAAGCTAGAGAGACCAAGACTCTCCGGAGCCCGAGAGATGGTCTTATCCTCACATTCTTATACATCTCAGCAAGCCTATGAGTGAAGCAAACATCACCGTTGTTTGCTTTTCACAACCTATAATATAATTTTCTCCATTAAAATATTTAAATTAGCCTCAAACCAGCACAGTCTGTAAAGTGAGTATCTAACAGGCTCTTTATAGAGGATTTCATTGGAGCCATGGCTTGAAACAGACACAACCATCATTACCAAAGGGATGTGGAGGTGCTGGAGTGAGTGCAGAGGAGGGAAAGGAAGCTGGGGAAGCGCCTGGAGAATAAATCTTATAAGAGCAACAAAAGGAGATGAGGATGGTTAGTTTGAAAAACAGGAGGCAGAGGGGAGACCTCAACACTGTCTACAGCTGCCTTAAAGGATATTGTGGAGTGGCTGCTGCTGGTCTCTTCTGACAAGTAAATAGCGATAGAAGAAGGAATGGCCTCAAGCTACCACTGGATAGGTTTAGACTGGACATTAGAAATTTTTTTATTTTTTTTTCCCAGCAGGAGTAGTCAGACATTGGAACGGGCTACCCAGGGAGGTGGTGGAGTCACTGACCCTGGATGTGTTTAAAAGTTATTTGGATGTTTGGTGGTTAGGAATATGGTTTAAGGCAAACCTTGAAAAGCAGGGATATTGGTTGGATTTTGTGATCCTGAGGGGCTTTTCCCACCAAGATGTTTCTGTGGTTCTGTGATCATGGAGAAATTGGTTATCAAAGAGCCAATAATAGCTGACCTAAGTACCAGTGAGATTAAATGGAAATCAGATCATAGCTCATGCACAAGGGACTCAGAGTCACCCAAAAGTGACCATACTGAGTTAATTCACAGCTCTGCTAGGCATAAAGGTTTACAAAACCTCCAGTCCAGAACTTCCTAATTGTTGAGTGGTTAAGATGTTTGTGTCATTGCTTACAGGTAAAATTCTTAGCAATAATCATATCCTTGTGGTTTGAATCAAAACCAAATCAGCAGTTAATTATCTCTGTCTTCATCCTCAACCAACAGATCAGAGAATTAGCAATCTGAGACCAGTCTGTAATGACAGATTTGCACCTGACTGATTCGAATGGTCCAAAGAATTGAGACTCTACATAAAGATCTTAAATGGGGTCCCCACCAAAAATACCAAGCAGCTTTTTTTTTTTTTTTTTTTTTTTTTAATCACAACATTGGCTTACAAGCACAAGTCCTGGATGCTGCAGATACACTTAGCCCTGCTGGTTTTTATTGTGACCAATTAAAACACGCCTTCGCACTTGCCTAAAGAACAAAAGACACCCTGCGATACAGCAAAGTCAGTGACACTTTGTGATACTGTGGAATCTTTATTAATATTAAGAGTTTGGGTGGTACAGGTAATGAACTAGGGGAGAGATTTGGCGTTAATCCTTTGGTTTAACTAGTTCATATTCGAGACTTGCAATTGATTTGGCAGAAAGAACATCCCAGCACTGAATCCATAGATAACAATTCTGTCAGGCAGAACCACTTTCAGAATACTCCATTCCACATTGTTTGTCATAGCACCATTTAGTAATCTCCTGTCATTCTGATCATTCTCTTCCTCCTCTTCAGTACCTTTATTCCCCAATTTCAGACATGAAGTTGCTGCTAACAAAAGGCAACAGTGGAAATCCTATCAATAATAAAGATGTTCCCTCAATATCCCATAAACAGAACACTATTAAAATTGGTGCCATAAATCTCCTGCAGATAAAGCTGTTCTTTTGGGGGACACTGAATGGTTATGTATATCTATCCTTGACAGAAAATGAACATCTTTCTTTAGCTCAGATTATCAGCTGCTTAAGCCACCTGAATTCAGCTCCCACATCAGTCATTTTGATTGTACTGCAAGCCAGGTATTGATAGTGAAGTAAGGAACCATTATTATGTTCTGCTGTGCAACAGTGCAGGCATTTTTCCAGGAAGGCAATCTGAGCAAAAACCAGTGGCAACATTCAGTTAACTTCTGCTCATCTGGCACCCAGGCAGTGCCATGCTGTTCTGATTGGGTTTCTTCTTGTGTAACATTTGACTCCTAGCAAAGCAAAAAAAAATAAGACCTATTGTGACTTGGTCCAGGGACCTTTGTGTCCAGAATGCTTAGGGTATCATAAAAGATCCTAAACTATAAAGTCAGAATGCTGCTACAGAAGAGATTGTCTCCGTTTCAAGAACTTGCACCAGAGGTATTGCAATTTAACAGAGGTTTGTTGCCGACTTTTATGTGAAAAGAGTTCGTTTCCATTTGTTTAGCACTCTCTGCAATCTAAGAAGGTGAATCTGCAGGTTGTGCAGTCTGTCTCTAGAGGCATTCAAAACCCACCTGGATGTGTTCCTGTATGATTTACTCTAGGTGATCTTGCTCTAGCAGAGGGGTTGGACTAGATGATCTCCAATGGTCCCTTGTAACCCCTACCCTTCCATGGTTCCATTATTCTCTGTGAAACTGCTGGTGCTGAGCACCCAACATCCTCTGCATTTACTTTATCAGTTTCACTTCATACAAGCAACATCCAGAGCACAAAGTACGCTTCTGGAGCGCATATTGCCATTAGGTTTCATTTGAAAGTAAACTCATCTGGATGAGTTTACTCATCCAAACCACGGTAAGGTGAGGTCATCAGGGCACTCCCTTTAAAAGCATGCATCTGATCTGAAAAATAACACTAGCATGGACTTAGCCTAGGGAGCAGACAATGCTGTGGTA
The DNA here is from genome assembly GCA_013396675.1 of Eubucco bourcierii. NCBI lineage: Eukaryota > Metazoa > Chordata > Aves > Piciformes > Ramphastidae > Eubucco > Eubucco bourcierii. The sequence goes on along the minus strand of VWZE01025050.1, from coordinate 371,470 downwards.
ACTTGTACAGTCTGAACTGAGATCATTCTGCTGCAGAAAATGCAATGATCAAGAGCAGTTGAGGTTTGGTTCTGCTTTCCTCTCGGGCAGCAGAGGAGGAGCTTGTTAACCACTATACCTCTGCTTGTCTTTCAGGTACAGGGACTACCGAGACCCTCCCCACTCCCCAGTGCCCTATGGTTACACCCTGCAGTTCTGGCATGTCTTAGCAGCACGGTTGGCATTCATCATTGTATTTGAGGTCAGTGACCATCCAGGTGGCAAAACAAAAACAACAAACTGAAACAAATCTTTGAAGCTTTTCAAGGGGGTGACCTCCGATGGCAGTCGTGCCTTTATATTTCTGCTCTTTATATCGTGCTTTGAATTCTCAGGTCTACTTTCTGAACAGTCACAGGTATTGAGGTTCTGACAAAAAGGGGAATGCAGCACTTGGAAAACCAGAACAGCGTTTTGCAAAGAGGGGAAACAAACAGAGTTTTATTTACTTTCTGAGGTCTGATTTTTGAGCTGCTGAAGGGTCTAGAGAACAAGTCTTATGAGGAATGGCTGAGAGAACTGGGGTTGTTTAGACCGGAGAGGAGGAGGCTGAGAGAAGGCCTCATTGCTCTCTATGACTACCTGAAAGGAGGTTGAAGTGAGGTGGGGATCGGTCTCTCCTCCCTAGTATCAGGTGATGGAATGAGAGGAAATGGCCTGAAATTGTGCCACAGGATGTTTAGGTTGGAGATTAGGAAAAATTCTTTACAGAAAGAGTGTTCAGGCATTGGAACAGGCTGCCCAGGGAGGTGGTAGAGTTATCGTCCCTGGAGGTGTTCAGGAAATGTGTGGACACGGCAGTTTGAGATGTGGTTTAGTGCCCATGATGGTGTTAGGTTGAAGGCCAGACTTGATAATCTTAGAGGTCTTTTCCTACGAAAGCAATTCTATGATTCTCTGACTCATAACCTGTCTAGGCTGAAAGCTGTCTGCTGATTAGTGTGTAAGGAAGGGGTGAAGGAACATAAGATGAAATCTGAAGAACTGAAAAATGAATGTAGTTCATGTTACAGTATTGACACCTCTAACTTCATTTTCTCTGTTTTTTGAATACAATTCACTTCCCTAGTACATTTAGCATCACAAAGAGATGACGATGGTGAGAAGGATTCAATACCTTTACCAGTGTTCACAATATTAGTGGTTTTTGTCAGCATCTCAGAAGTCTTTAAGAGAAACCAGAGATACCAACTTCCTGTTACTGATATTCCCTTGCTGATATACAAAGTAAGAGACAGAAGGGTAGACAAATAGGATGAGACCATTTACAAACCAAAATGTTGCTCTTAAGCCTTAATTTTAGCAGCCTGAATTTTCCTGCCAGAAACCAGAGGCTCCGTATCTCTCCAGCACAAGCAGTTTGAAGTGTCTTTACCCTGTGAAGAAGCCAAACAGCGAACAAATGATTTTTAAAAACTCTTTATTCAATCTTCTGCTCTGAAACCATAGGAACAGGACATCCAGCACTGAGGTAGAAGCTGTAAATGCCATGAATTATTGGCATATTGATGAGCAATTGCCTTTGTGACGCACGTTGCTGTGCAAACTCATTCTGAACCAAGCTTTCGAAGCACCTCTTTGGGTCACACAACATAAACATTTGAGATAGAGGAAAGGTGGAGGGGAAACATTTTTCTGGATTATGTCTTGCACATGTTGGTGGCTCAGCAGAACTCCGAAGTCAGCAGTGAATTCCCTGATTTCATGTTCAGCCCTTCCCATATTCCACTTTTGTCTGGGTTAGAGTGCAGGTTGAGGTCTGCCCTTCCTCTCCACTGGACTAACCCTTTAGAGGCTGGCCCTAAGGAGATCAGTTCTTTCATCATGTCCTCCACACAGGGAAACAGGGAGGGAACGAGAAAGGATGAAAGGAAGATTTGATAGAGGTCTTCTGAGCTTGATCTGTCCTTTCTTCCTAGATCTGATGATACTGAGAGCCATCTGCCTCCAAAATGACTACAAGAATGTCCTTGGCAGGTCAGCCTAAGCAATTTTAAGACTGCAGAGAGTCTCCTTTTTGATACACATTTGACTTACAGGCATAATGGCATAAGGGCAAAGATAATCGAGGCAAGAAAAATCAGCCTGGCTCAAGTCTCAATGCACAGCCTACAGATTTGCAGCCTGCTGTGGAAGAGCTGTTTGTGTCTGTTCAATAGTCACTCAAAAGATTTGACTTTGCTTTGCCCCAGCTGAAGCCACAGGCTGGCTCAAACCCAAAGAAAAGTATTTCCTATCACTGCAAAAAAAGTTTGGGTTTTGTTTTGTCTTTTTTTAAGTCTGGCAAAAAAACATCAAATAAAGTATTGAGGGTTTATTTCTTGTGGGGGCAAAATATACAGGAAAACATGGCACATTCTCTTCTTGATGGCTTTCAAAGGAAGGGTTCTGCTTGGAGAGAAGTATCAAATCATCAAACGAAGCACGGCCAGGAGGTCAGGAGAGGTGATTCTGACAATGCTCCGCTCTGGTGAGACCTCACCTGCAGTACTGTGTCCAGCTATGGGACCCCCAACACATGAGAGATGACATAGACCTGTTGAAGTGAGTCCACAGGAAGAGCACAAAGATGATCAGAGGGCTGGAGCACCTTTGCTGGGAAGACAGGCTGAAAGAATTGGAGCTGTTCAGCCTGGAGAAGAGAAGGCTTTTGGAAGACCTTATAAGTACATTTCAGTATCTGAGGGGACCTACAGGAAGGATGAGGAAGGAGCTGTTTGGAAGGGCTTGTAGCAACCAGACAAAGGGCAACGGTTTGAAACTGACTTTAGGTTGGACATAAGGAAGAAGTTCTTTACAATGAGAGTTGTGAAATAGTGGAATAGGTTGCCCAGAGATGTGGTTGAGGCCCCACCCCTGGAGACATTCAAGATCAGACTTGATGGGGCCCTGAGCAACCTGCTAACTGCGGGGGGGTTGGACAAGATGACCTTTGAGGGTTGCTTCCAACCTAATGCCATCTGTGAGTCTTTATTTCTCCAGTCTAGAACAAATGTCCTTTCTGAGGTGGAGGGGGTTTTTTTCTGTTTCTCTGCTCCTCCTCTCAACTGTAATGAGTAAATCTCCAAGCAGCATCTTTGATGAAACAGAAATGACAAGCAATCCTGCCCCATCACACTCAAGCTTTGCTGTGGCATACCTAAAACAGAAGGGACAAAGTGACCTTGTATTTAATGGTGATGTTTAGTAAATGGCAGCAAGTATTTGCAGAGAGAGCATAGGGGGAAAAAATCTTGCATTTTACATCGGAAATTTACCAGTTCCAGTAGTGGTGCATGGGGTTTCTGGCAACAGGAAAGTGCTGCATCATTTGATCCTCCTCTTCCTGCAGAGCTAATCCATTAATACCAGGCGCTGCCCAGACAACCTTACAGCAAATCATGACCTCAGGGGTTTGAGCAGAGAGGTCATAACCTTTGCTGCCATCAGTTTGAGTCCTTATTTAAACCCAGCTGCTCATAACCTCGACTGCAATTCATGCTCCACTGACTTTGGCTGGAGTTTTTGTGGGGGAAAAGGGTCATGGATTTGGTTTCTTCAAATTTGGTAATGGATTTAACTGTAACACAGAACCTTTTTTTGTGAATTTAAAGGAGAGTATTTACAGGAGATAAGGAGAATACTTATTTTCTTCTTAGGATCTTAGGATTTTAATTGTTGTGGTTGTTTTTCACAGCACCTTGTCTTTTGCATAAAGCACCTGATCTCCTACTTAATCCCAGACCTCCCAAAGGATCTGAGAGATCGGATGAGGAGAGAAAAGTACCTGATCCAGGAAATGATGTATGAAGCTGAACTAGAACGTCTGCAGAAAGAGCGAAAGGAAAGGAAGAAGAATGGGAAATCTTACCACAATGAGTGGCCATGATGGGGTGAGGAAGAAACTGCTTACAGGAAGATAGGAATTCTGTTGATAAATGTTCTCTGGTTTTCCACAGTTGAGGTTACACTGCAAGGAGCAGTCAGTCAAAGCTGTGTGCCCTCAGTACACCTACACCCAGGGTGTATTTCGTCCTAAGTCTTTTGAAATTCCAACTCTTGCAAGGCATAGTCTTCTCCAGAGCTAATGTCAGCATGAGCAGATCAGACCAATGCTTAAGTCTCTGCACTCTTTCCAGGAAGCTCCCAGGCCCTGAATCTAAAAGCAAGTTGTATATCTTACAGTGCTTTACAGAACTCAGTGGTCTTATGGCTCATTCTCACAGCCAAGTTGTTACTTCACAACCAGTGACTGCGTGCTGGCAATATGGTAGTACTTGCCCATGTGTGTGGCCACCACTCGCAGCATGGCAACCCTGCCCTCTTCCACAGTGGACTAAGCTGTGATAGCCTACATTTACCATAAGCTAAGGTTGCATATGTGGATCATTTCCATTACTCCAGCAATAGTGAAGTAATGTTTTAGGAGAAGATGCTTGAGTTGAATCAACTGATCTAACAATGCTGAAAAATTTAGGTATGCAGAAGTGCTGACAGGTAGAGAAACATCTACATGTTGAGTCACTTCTTTGGAAATGATACTGTGAAATGCTGGTAGCATGTTTGACAGATCTGAACAGTGCCTTTTCAGCTGTAGGACTATCTGATCTCTGAAGGAAACAAACCAGGCTGGAGCATCTTGCCAAGAGCTGCCCATAGATTAGTAGTGCAAGATCACATTAAGGCCTCAACAGGAATTCGGGTGTAGGATACATATAACACAAAACAGATTGTGTCTTAAAGACCTATCTGTGCAAGTGAAATAACCCACACACACCAGGAGATGAACAAGGTCAGCAAAGCAAAAGGACACAGATGTCCAGCATCTCTACATTTATAACTTTTTTCTTTATTTAACCTTCCACTATCTGTGAAGGGGTGGAGTGGAGTAAATCAGACTATAGCATGAAACAGCTTAAAATCCTTCATGTGAAGCAATTTTCAGCAGGCTGCAGTATTAGATTTCTCAGAATGGGTCACTGTTTATATCCTTTTGCAAATTCATTAACCCCAATTAGCGGAACTGTAGGTCTAAAGACTGCAGAAGTGTTAAACAGAGTGACATGAATCAAACTGCTGGGTGCTATGAAAGCTCTACCACCTCCTGCCTCAAAGTGATGGCACTGTGATTCTTGCAGCACATGCAGGGGCATAATCAGCCGCAACACAAGCTTCAGAAGCGAAGACTGTAAGAAGCCAAGTGGAAGCATGCTTGTGTCCCAGTGAGGATGCAACTAGGTACAAAATACTGGAGCTGATCCGTTTGCTTAACCCTTTTGCAAACAACTGAAGCTCCAGAAAAGTTATCATTTCCTCAGAAAGCAGGGAATTGTGACCTTGTTTGTTTAAAGACATTTAAGAGAGGAAAATTTAGCAAGCTGTTTCTACAAGTCCTCCTGGAAATCATTCAATAGAAGGGATAGAATTTGCCCTTTGGGGCAGACAACATAATGGTCCTTGTGGATGGATGTCTCAAGCTTTGTAAGACATCAAGACCACTTGCCCCTAGATCCTGTGTTGTCAAATTAGAGCTATTAACTTCTTGCCACTGAAATGGAGAACTGTGCTACTTCCATGCAGGGGGAAGGTCTTAACAAAATGTAGTATGGCTTGAGGAAGGGTTGGGGTGGGTGAAAATGTATTCGCCCTCATCTCTGTAGCCACTGCCTGCCTACATTTTGCTTCTTCACAGCAAGGAACCTCCTCCAGTAACAACCTATCATCCTACATGAAGAGGATAAAATGGCACAGCAGCTCCCATCTAATATGTGGTCCTGGCCCAAGCCTGAAAGTCCAATAAGGCAACATGAGCACTGAAGGAATTTCAGGATCAATCTGGTTTCTGTTGACTCAGTGCCAAACTGAGTGAGGACTAAGGCTAGTGGCTGTGGGCTGTATTCCTGCCTAATGAGGAAGTGAACGTATTCATCTTTGCTTCAGCTTATAAGAGCAGCTGTGGAGACAGCCTGTGTAGGGAGTGGAAATGGGGGGACTTCTGTCTCTGTGGATAGGAGGTGGGGATTAGACAATGTCACCCTCTGATACACACACACCAAACAGGCCAGTATTTGCCATCCACCTAGGGGTGTCTACTGCACTTGCAGTCTGGGCATTCCCAAGGCTGTGTAAAGTCACTCAGACCAAACTCAGCAGAGCACTTGGGTCCATTTGCGTATCCTCTGTTTAGTATCTAATGCTGTAGACGACAAGAGCTTAGAAACTGTTTGCTAAGTAGTAAAGCGAGACATGAGTCATGCATAAAATCAGTGCCACCCACACAAGTGAGAAACTGCAAACTCCTGCAGGAAGATGCAGCTCTGTATTTGTGGATCTCAGTAACTTCCAAGAACTGAACTGAAGCCTGCTAGAGGACAAACTGATTCCACTCCAGAGGAACACCACAGCGTAATGTGCCAAACCAAATCAGGCGCAGCAGAAAAACAATGGACAAGAATGGCTTTTGAGGCTTGTGTTCCACACAGCTACACAGTGATGTATTTTCAGGACAATACAATGCTAGAAGGTGTGTCCCATTCTGCTCTACACGAGAACATGAGCTGGCTGCTTACCAAGCTTGTGCTAAGTGTGATGCTGAAAGGGGCTCTGACCTACCCTGGCCAATCCTGAGTAGATTTCTGTCTCTTACTATTGACCACTCAACCCACTGAGGTTTCTGTGATGCTGGTTTGCTGAACGGGTTTTCCTGGAATCCTTCAGAACAGACCACTTGGGACAGGTGACCCCTTTTTATTTGATACATGAGAAAAACATTATACAGATAATAGGCTGATAATAAATGGAATTTTAATGATCTCTAGATAGCAAATTTATGCCATCCCCTTCTTACTGAGCTGATGATAGGTTTTGTTTAAACCTCCAGGTGGCCATCCTATATGTTGTTTACTTATTCCAGCTCCACAACAGCGCTACCTTCAAGGAAAAAAAAAGCAACCTCAGTGCATGCCACAGACATTTTACATAGCAAGCAGGACAGCACCCATCAAAGGATTTACTGTGAAATCATCTTGCAATCGACATAAGATTGATCTCCACTCTTGACAGCAAGCATGCACTTCACTAGCAATTACACACCAGTTTTTAAAACCAAGGAGGGGGTGGGGGGAAGAAATTGTATATTGGGACTGTTTTTCAGCCTGTTTGCTACGTTTTTTGCATTCTGTCCCATGTTGGTTTTACAGATCTTAGAATAAATTTTAAAAAAATAAAATAAGATGTACATTAACAACCTGGATCCTTTGACAAAAGAAAAGTACTAGATATAGAACATCACTAGGGTCACCAAATACTACAACAGAAACCGTGTTTACAAACCTTTCTTTTTTTTTTTATTTTCAATCTTTCTGAGGGGAGTTATGTTAATTACCATATATTATATATATATATATATATATATAAAGTATATAGAGAGATTGTTTATTTGTAAATAGAAAAATCTTACGGAGAAGAATGTCAAATTTTCACATTTTAAAAACAAACCAAACTCATCAACGTGAAGCCATGGTTTAATGCTTGTATAATGTACGCAATAAACCTGAAATAAATGAAGCATATAAAAGATTTGCTGTGGGGCATTCATCAGTTCTTTTCTGTTTGCCTTACTTGAACAGCAAGCAAACAGAGCAGGTAGGTGGAAGCAAATCTAAGTGTACACTTGAAAGGGACAAAATCTGCCACTGCTTTTTCTCCTTGGATTGTACAGTTCGTGCATTCATACAGCCAAATATTGTTGCTGGTGTGGGCTTAGTTCTTTTTTTAATGTTCCTGCTTGTTTTGTCTCTTGAATCTGCCAGGTGCCGTCTGTAATTTGGACACTGTGAAGTGCTCCCCAGTCCCATGGAATTGATTTTAAGCATCCTTTTTATTTTTGAGCATCCTGCATGTTTAAGCCAGGTGAGCTTTTAGCTGGGAGAGATGAAAGATTAGCATGAAGGAGTGTGATCTTGCTGCTTTTACACAGACAAGGCTCTGGCTGTGAGTCCAACTAGCAGAGCACAGTATATGATCTCAGAGGAAATATTATTCACAATTAATTAATTGCTTTCATTACTGATGCCAATTAAAACAGAAGCATATAGAAAAAAATAAAGCAGGAAGAGTACTGTAGCTCTGCAGCACAAGAGGTCAGTTAGCATGAAATGGGGTAGTTGCAGGGGTCATCTGCAAAGCTTAAGCATGTTTATCTCAAAACATTTACAGCAATATATTCTCCTCACTGAAAAGTCACCTTGATGTGGGGGTGTGGACCAATGGACAGCACTTGGCCCAGATTTTCACTTCATGCCAAACTCAAGAGTTAAATGATTGCTCAGTGCTGAAATAGCAACTTCGAGCAGTAAGTGAAGACAGAGTGGTCATTGGCATGCCTACTCTGGGTTAAACAGCTGTGTGCACTCAAAGCACCGAAAAAGAAACTCTGGTTCTACATCTTACAACGGTGGTAACTGGGAAGATACATTTTCACTCCATGAACTAAGCAGGTGGATGTCACAGGTCTTCTAGACAGGTTAAGACAGTGTCAGTTACAGCACAAGCAGTGATCTCAGCAGAGCGGTGTCAGGAAGGCCACACGGGTGCAGTTTAAAATAGCAGTGAGCAGTCGCCCTCCTGGGAAGCACATTCAGATGGGAGCATTTGTGCTGGGAGGGCTGTGGCCACACCAGCAGGCACACAGGTCAAGGGCTTGCTATAGGCTTCTGTTCTCTCTGTCCGCAGCTAACTGTGCCATAAAGCACAGGTACACAGAGGCACACTAGACTGCTTCCTTTCATAACTCTGCAGTAGTGTGAAGACACCAGTAGTTACCCTTTTCAGATCTGTGGTACCTGGTAAGTACACATTATTGTATTTCAAGCCTCAAGAGTTATTCTGTAGCACAAAAGGCAGTGTCTGTTTCTCTGTCCAGAAGACAAGGCACAAGGCCAAATGAGCTGCACTTACCTCCTAAGACTTGAGAAGCAGTCAGCTCATTCAGGCAGTGGGTTAGTTGCCTCAGAGTGACTAGGACAGTTTCACAGCAGAGCACTCTGCACAGAATCCTAAAGTACTTCATTCAGGATGCTCTTGTTTCTCTCGGATCTTAGATAGAGGGACACAAGACTCATCGGATTTATACCACCCACTCACAGCCCTTCCACACAGTGACTTTAGGCACTTCTTTGGTCAGAGCCGCAACAGAGGAATGGGAGACAAAGGGCTAGCCCTAAACTCTGTGTTGGATCATGCAAACCAGCATTGCAGGAAGCAAAGTGGGAGCCTGTCCCCATTATGCAATGTTGCATTGGGTTAGTCAGTGGAGACATGCCCCTGGTGGCAACCTGTACAGGGCTGTCCAGCCTGTGCTCCTCTAGCAGAGGTCTGGTCCTTGAGGCCCATTTTCTCTCCCTAACATTTTCTGATCCTTTCAGTTCATCTTCTGCAGTAGATCATCAAGTGCCCTCTGTCACAGGGGCATGGAATAAATTGATTTAGATGTCAAAGGGCCCCAGTCAAGGTAGATGAACTGGCACCGTGTCACATTCCAAGTTACAGCAACTCAGCACCTGGCACAAATGCAGCACAACTTTCAGAAAGCATTTAAGACACGCAGTGAGTTTTTCATTTGCTTCTCAAGCATGACTACTTGAGAACCTTCACAGCTCAGCTTTCCCACAATGACTTTTCTCTTCCAACTTGATTCTGCTGCCATGAAGGAGTTTTAAACACCCATGTATAGCCATGGAAAAAAGACTGCAGCACAAAAACTTGGAAGGTCAGAATCTGTTGCCTGCTGCACCAGAAAGCACAGAGGAGAAGGAAGCAATAGCAGAGGGCTGACTCTTCAAAACAACCAGCACAGTGCATGGTCTGGAGTGGGTTTGCTGTTCAGCTTCTCTTGGCAGCCCAGCCAGAGGTTGAACCTGGTTGGTTCTCCCATGCCCTGCAGCCTTGGAGAAGCCATCACTAAGTGACATCCTCTGCAACCCTTTCCCTGTCCTGGAGGACTGTGCAGTAGACTCTGCCTGCCAGAACACAATTACCTGGGCCAATCCTGAGTGTGAATCTTCAGGGTGGCAACAGGGACTACATGAACAGAAATAGCTCCATCTCTGCCATATTATGCCCAGCACAAGAGTGGTCCTAGGCCACACTCTGGGCATAATATATAAGACTACTGTGGTTCTGTTAGACAGCATTGAATAAAAAACCCCCGAACAGCTCATTTCCTTCATAAGAATCAGACTGGGCAGAAGAGGGAGACAAGGTGCAAAGGGAAGGATATTACTGGCTCCAGAGATACTCTTGTAGCTTCCAGCAGTGAGTACAGAGGAGGGGGTGCAGGTAACCAGGGAACAAGCAGCTTGATAAAAACAAAGATATGGACAAAACCTGCAAAATAAATACACTCTCCAGATCAGTTCTACAAAAGAACCAGATGGCACTATATACACCTCCTGTACCAATAGATACTCACTGTTTCTTGCAATCTTGATAAGGTCCCACAGCCCTAATCTCTTCATACTTTCAATGCCTTAAAAGAAAAAACAAACCAGACAAACAGCCATGTCTGGGGGAACAGTGCTCTTACCAAACAAAAAATTTACTCTGAGAGTGAATTGTGATTAGAAACAGGTATTTTCCAGGAGGTCCAAAGAATATTGGGCAAGTATTTCATGTAGAAATCTTGCCTTAAGCCCTGTCACCAAGATCCAGAGTGAGAAAGGGAACGAGGAAGTGCAAGAAAGACCTGATTCCTTTCTTAGCTAATGTCAAGGTCGTTCAAGGGTGACAGTGCCGCAGAGCTCAGTAGATGCTTGCCCATGACCGCAGTGTGGCTGGTAACTGACTGGGCACAGGAACATCAGCAGTGATTCACACCAACGAAAGCTGTCCTGGTGGGCTGAGGTAGCCCCATGTCAGATGTGAAGGCCATTGGCTTTGTTCTTAGTGCTTGCAATGTCCATTTCAATGTGGCTGAAAGCAGGGTTGTCGGTTCCTTCGGCCCTCACAGTAGACGATTCTCTGTTCAACACTTCCACTTTCTCTGGCTAAAAGAACAAAAGGCAAAATTCAGGCTGTGAAGTGGAAGAAACCATTTTCCTCTCTGACCTGACTGCAAGCAGAGTCAGGCCTGACATACAGGCTGCCTTACAGAAAACACACATTGCTTGTTGATGGACCAGAAACAGCAGCCGGTATTTGTCCAGGGGCGTGGAAAGTTTCTCCTTGCATAAGGCACTAGTTGTGTAAAATGTTCTTATCACATACAATGTTCTTGTCCTGTAAACTGTCTAAAGCATTTTTGGGTGTGTGAAGCTCTAATTTCTGTTTTCATGGCTAGCAATCAGTTGCTACCAGGTCCTTGAGCCATTGACTCCCAACCCTTGGTCCTTGCCCCGCCTTTAACATTCAAAGCAAATGAACCTGCACCACTGCTTTGATGTCCCATCTCTGGTAAACATAATGAGATGCTGAGCTCTTCCCAGCACAGGAAGTACATGGAAGTGTTGGAGCGGGTCCAGAGGAGGGCCACGAAGATGATCAGAGGGCTGGAGCAGCTCTCCTATGAGGACAGGCTGAGAGAGTTGGGGCTCTTCAGCCTGGAGAAGAGAAGGCTTCGAGGGGACCTGATAGTAGCCTTCCGGTATCTGAAGGGGGCCTACAGGAAGGCTGGGGAAGGATTATTTACAAGGTCCTGCAATGACAGGACAAGGGGCAATGGGTTTAAACTGGCAGAGGGGAGATTTAGACTGGATGTTAGGAGGAAGTTCTTTACAGTGAGGGTGGTGAGGCACTGGAAGAGGTTGCCCAGGGAGGTTGTGGCTGCTCCCTTCCTGAAGGTGTTCAAGGTGAGATTGGACGAGGCCTTGAGTGCCCTGTACTAGTGGGAGGTGTCGCTGCCTATGGCAGGGGGTTGGAACTAGATGATCCTTGATGTCCCTTCCAACCTTAACATTCTATGATTCTATGAAAACTTCAGATGTTGACCCATTACAAACAGTGAAAGAATAAGTGGAGAGCTGGTCTCCAGGTCTGACATGGGCAAATAGCATTACAGTAAAAATCCATTTCTCTCCCTGGTGTTCATCTCCAGAAGCTAAAATACCTGAGCTCACCCTAAAAGTAGTTCCCATTGTGGAAGAAAAACGTTTTGCAAACTGGACCAGGTTGTACTGAGGTGGGTGCAGACCTCTTCTCCCAGCTGACAAGTGACAGGAGAGGAAATGGCCTTAAATTGCAGCAAGAAAGGTTTAAATTGGATATGGTGAAAAATTTCTTTGCTGGAAGGGGTCATCAGGCACCGGAGTAGGCTGCATAGAGAGGTGCTGGAGTCACCATCCCCAGAGGGTGTTTAAAAGACGTTTGGTGGGGAGCTTAGGGAAATTGTCAGTTGTGTACAGGCAGATGTTAGGTTATGGTCAGACTCCATGATCTTAAGGTGTTTTCCAAGCAGCTGACTCTGATTCTATGAAGATATGATTGTTGCCTGCACTGCAGCATTCAAAAAGCACTGAGCAAAGTTAAGCTTTGGTGTTCAGCATCCTGATGCTACTGATTGAAAAGTCTTCTTTTTTTTTTTTTTCTGTTTTTTTTTTTTCTGTTTATATATTTTTTTCTACATTCTCCCTTCTAAGAGATGTTATTGCCCAGTTATGTCTGCCCTTTTCTTACATCTTAGGGAGGGAGACAGGAAACAGCTACACTGACTACAAATGGGGATTTTTTTTTCTCAAACAGTAGCCAAAGCTGCAAAAGAATCCAGACTTTAGAGAACACATTTACAAAGGAAGCTTTGCCGAGTCCAAACTGTGCCTTGGGCCAGCTTCCAAGGGACCAGTGAGGGAGTACTCTGACAAAAACTTGGAGAACAACTGTCCCTTGTCTCAACTGCTGCTGTTGTTCACTGAAGTGAAGCTGTGGGCAAACATAGCTTCCCTGCCTATGCCAGCTGCTTTACTCCTACTCGCCTTGCGCTCTATTCCTGCCTTAAAGCAAACAGCCACATCAGGCAGCATCAAGTGCTGCTCATCCTGGGGGAAAAAAAAATAAGCCAGAGACTGTTTGCCTTTGTTCCCAAGAGGAAAGATAGTTTTAAGTCAGAGATACATAATTACACTTACTGTCTCAGATTTAGACCATGAGAAGTTGGACAGGAAATCTTCCTTGGTCAGCAGGAACCTACGATCTGTGTTCTGCTTCAGACCTCCTGCAAAACAAGCAGGTTGCCATCAGACAGGCTTCCACACGCACATGGCAGGTCCAGCTATGGGCGCCGGGCCAAGCGTGCAGGACAGAGTCATGCAGCAAAAGCTATCGAGCAATCACAGGCCTTAGGGGTCATCTCTTTACAATGATGCACCTCAAAATGCAAATTAAGCCCTCAAGGTCTGTTTAAAATGCTTTAGCCATTTCCCAGAGTTTCCTGGAGCCTCCTCAGATTTCTTACTATGTAAAAAAACTAAGACAATCACCAGAAAAGGATGAAGCCCATGAAATATTTGGCACCATTCTCCCAGCCTGAGAACTGTGGCACCAGCTAGGAGCCCAAGCCCCAGCTCTCAGCTCCCTGTCTCCAGAGTCACCAGCAGTTTTTATAGTGAGTCATTTCAGAGCAGCCCCAAGGTGGAGGGATGAGGGTTAATGGGGTGTTTGGCCATTTTTGAGGCATGAAAGATTAACTATTCCTGTGAGGGAATGTGTGTGAGAAAGAAAAGAGATGCAGGTGCTGGGAATTTGTTCTGATAGCCACCTGAGGCTTAAATGAGATCTTGTTCCACAAAAGCAATGATAGGCAGGTTGGCTTGGCTCCTTTGAGTTTCTGTTTCCTGGGCTGAGGACTTCTCATTTGGATTTGCTGAGAGGCTCAGCTTTCATGTTTTGTTTCACACCCTTTGGGTGACCTGAGCTCAACCCGGTAAGAAGTAAAATTTTTCTACAGGTATCACTTTATCAATGGGGTGACCTTGTGATGGGAAGAAAAGAGGGGCACAGTTGCACTAGAAACTCACAAGGAAAAGAAAATGGTAGAAGTGTAGCTTATGCTTATTAGTTGCAAGGTATGGAGAAGCCAATGGAAGTAAGTTTGTCTGCTGAGTCTGGAGTTTCATAGTCCAGGAGTAGTTGTGGGTCTAGCTAATAGATCTGAAAAAGAACAACCTCAAAGATGAGCACTGTTATTGGAATCTGGCTGGGGAGAGTGGGCAAAGCTGTGAGTGCAGCTGCTTCTGTGCTCTTTGTGCCATGCATGACATGAGTGATGGGTGCACTTCACATCTCACCTAGCTGCAAAAGCAGTGAGGCTGTAGGCTGCAGCTCTTAGCTGTGGAGTGCTGCATTTCACCCCTTGCACAAAGTGTAGAGGGAAACTGAGAAAGAAGCTAATTCAGCCATGCACAGAATCTGCAGCTCTTGGGTACCTGCCTGGGGAATGTGGTGAAAAACAGGCAGTGTACACCTGCAGACATTAGCCACCAAGTGGTCTGAACTCACTCAAAGTGACAGGACTTGTGTCTCTAGAGGCATGTATGGTGTAGCTCCTTATTTGGAGTTAGATCTTGAATATTCAAGGACAACTCTTAGACCTCCAGCTCCTGATGGCATCTAATATAAAAGGGAAGATGGAGGTCTTGTTTGGTTTTTTGCCTCAGATTAAAAAACTGCTGAAATGCCATTGTTCTTACAAAGCAGAATGGGATGCAGAAGGGCTAAGGGGAGGATTTAGGATGGTAATCTTACACGGTGTTTGCAACAGGGTCACTGGCACTTCCTCTAACAATTGCAGTTCTTTGGTCATCTTACTTTGAAAGATATTTAAGACATTAAATCACTACTCTGGAACTAATACCTGTTAGGAGGCTGATAATTATGCCCACAACCATTGTGATGAGTGTCCCAAGAGTGCTGAAGTAGAGGTAAGACAAGGAATACCAGTTGTCTGCCAAGGCAGGCCTGAAAAAGAGCACAAGTGGCGTTAATGTCTGCTTTCCTGTTCCAAGCAATCTGAACATGTCTGTTTCCAGACAGCAAGTAAAGAGTTACTTCTGAACCAAGTGACCTGGTAATCTTGAACTACCTCTGCACAATAAAATGTGTACTGATTTTTTTTTTTTTTTTTCCCCTGACATTTTCAGGACAGACTCCTTCATATAGGGCTTGTAGAGATAGGATGAGGAGCAATGATTTGAAACTGGAGCAGGGTAGATTTTAGTTAGACATTGGGAGGAAGTTCTGCACAATGAGAGTGGTGAAATATTGGAGCAGGTTGCCAAGGACGTGGCTGAGGCCCCATCCCTGCAGATATTCAAGGTCAGACTTGCTGTGGCCCTGGGCAGCCTGATCTAGTTGGAGGAGGCCCTGCTCACTGCAGGGGGACTGGACAGGATTGCCTTCAACGGTCCCTTCCAACCTGATGCAATCTGTGAGTACAGAAGGGGACTGGTCAGTATGATGGGGCAACATGTGGGACAGCAGGTAAGATAGGCTAGTCCTGTCTCTGCTAGGCATCCTCTGCAAAGCTGAGCACTCCAGCTATCCAGATGAAGGATCTTTAGAATCACAGGGCTGTTAGAGTTGGAAGGGACCTCAAAGATCATCCAGAAGAAGAGGTCATTATTTAAAGCAGAAGGGACACACAGAAGTAGGAAGTTAGCCATGTCCAGCTTTCAACAGGCAGGAACAAAAGGGCAATTTTCACACCCCAGGTTACACCTTATTTTGTACTCCCTGACAATGTGAACTGTTGGAAGAGTTGTTTCCCTGCAGCCATAAACAATGCCGGAGGCCTCAGGTAAGGGGTGTAGTATGCACAACTGGATGTCAAGAACCCTTGTGTGTACCTGTTGAATGTAAGGTGTAAGGATTGGGTATCCCTAAAAACATGCTTGCTCAGCTTTTCTTTTCCTGCTGTTTCCTATATTGCCATTCATAACCGTTACACTTAATTGTGACTGTCCAAAGTAAAACATGGTAGTTGCAGAGAGGAGAGGAGGTAGTTGCAGAGAGGAGTTCCTTTGCCCATATATAGATTATTCTCTCTTCCTAATGTTCTGATTAGAACTATTTCTGCACAGCCAAGCTGTTGTAGGTGGATCTGTTAAACTGGCAAATTGCCCTTTAACTGCCTAGTACTTTAATTCACGTGACAGATCATGGGAGTCAATCCAAAAACTATAAATGTTATCCTTGCTGTAATGCCATTGTTCCTGGTACAGCATATCCCAGCCTTTAGACTCAAATATTGAACCAAAGTTTTTCAGATCAATGGCAAGAGTCACTTTGACTTCTGCTCTGGGATAATTCAAACCACTCTGTTGAGGGGTGTGTGTGTGTGTGTGTGTGTGTGTGTGTGTGTGTGCAGGAAATAAATCTGAGAAATCTGCTCCATCTTAAGCATCTCTGATAGGTAAACCAGGAAAGGATAGTTGCAGTAACCCAAATGCTAAGCACATGTTTGTGTGTTCATCTTGCTTCAAAACAAATCTATGCCTTATTTACTGCACATGATGAACTTGTATACCTCTCTGCAGCTGGGATGTTGAAGAGTGTTAAAGGACTTTCTGTTGCTGTCAGGTTTCCTGTGGATATGTTACAGCCTTCAACTGAGAGAGACAGTGGATTGGTCCTCTCAGGAAGCGGAGGATAAATCTGAGCTCCGATTCCAACCCAAAGTGAAATAGTAAAGCCACTGATGAGACCCACAAATGCACCCTGCAAAACAGAAAACAAAACTTGGTTTTACAAGAAAACCAAAAGGATAATTTTCAAATAGAATCATAGAATGGTAAGGTTGGAAGGGACCTCAAGGATCATCTAGTTCCAACCCCCTGCCATAGGCAGCGACACCTCCCATTAGTACAGGTCACTCAAGGCCTCATCCAACCTGGCCTTGAACACCTCCAGGGAGGGAGCAGGCACAACCTCCCTGGGCAACCTGTTCCAGTGCCTCACCACCCTCACTGTAAAGAACTTCCTCCTAACATCCAGTCTAAATCTCCCCTCTGCCAGTTTAAACCCATTGGCCCTAGTCCTGTTGTCGCAAGACCTTGTAAATAATCCCTCCCCAGACTTCCTGTAGGCCCCTTCAGATACTGGAAGGCTACTACCAGGTCTCCTGGAAGCCTTCTCTTCTCCAGGCTGAAAAGCCCCAACTCTCTCAGCCTGTCCTCATAGGAGAGCTGCTGCAGCCCTCTGATCATCCTCGTGGCCCTCCTCTGGACCCGCTCCAACACTTCCATGTCCTTCCTGGAGCTGAGGGCTCCAGAACTGCACACAGTACTCCAGGTGGGGTCTGACAAGAGCAGAGTAAAGGGGCAGAATCCCCTCCCTTGCCCTGCTGGCCACACTGCTCTTGATGCAGCCTAGGACTCGGTTGCTGTCTGAGCTGCATGTGCACACTACAGGCTCATGTTGAGCTTTTCATCAACCCAGACTCCCTGGTCCTTCTCCTCAGGGCTGCTCTCCAGCCACTCACCACCCAGCCTTCTTAGATAAGTAAGAAACAATCAAGACGACCTAAACCATAGGCTCCATAGCAAAAAATGAAATATACAGTTGAGGAGAGCTGGGGTGTTTGTTTTATTCCACCTTTGGAACTCATAGCTCCTAAACGTGCTTCTCTATTTTGCTACTAAGCCTTTACAGATAAAGGAAAATTTTGGGCTATGATTTAGTTGATTAGATGGTGTTGGGTAATAGGTTGGACCTGATGATCTCAAAGGTCTTTTCCAATCTGGTTAATTCTGTGATTGTGTATATGGGGAAATACTGCTCTGTTTGAGGCATTCCTTCAACAAACACACAATTTTTTTTTTGTTTGTTTTGGTTTTGTCATGTGATTTTGGTTGTGTTGTTTTGTTCTTGCAAAAGTCTCTTCTACTTCAGGGTGGAGGGTTTTTGGTTGACAGTCTTTTTTTCTTTTTAATTATTATTTACAACTTTTTTAGTGTAAACATAACATTTGCCACTGCAAAGAGGTAAAGGTAAGTGGTTAGTAAACCTTACTAAATAGCAATCCAGTCAGACTAACCAATGGAATATATTCTCAAAATTCATCAAATACATTTTGTTATGGAATATCTTTTTCCTCTGGAAGTGATGATTTTATGATCCAGAAACACTCTGAGAACACCCCAATGCAGTCTGTAGGTGCTTGGGCCCCATTTTTCTCACCTGACTCCCTTTTGTTCAGAGAGGTCAGCATCCTCTGCTTCTGATTGTTCAACTACATCTCAAGACACATTGTTCCCTGCTACTAAAACTCTGTTTTCCAGAAATCCTTGCCAAAGTTTCACTTGCATCCAGATTATTTTCCCCCTCTGATCATGTAAATCTCTTCACAGGATGTAAATTCCATTT
Source organism: Eubucco bourcierii (assembly GCA_013396675.1). Classification (NCBI taxonomy): domain Eukaryota; kingdom Metazoa; phylum Chordata; class Aves; order Piciformes; family Ramphastidae; genus Eubucco; species Eubucco bourcierii. Next base: position 353,101 of record VWZE01025050.1, on the reverse strand, counting down.
CCTAGGCAGTCCTGTTCATTGCTTCCTTGGGATAAGGAAGAAAGGTAGCAAGGGGAAACATCCTCGTGGAAAGTATCCAAGACATTTCCCTTACTGCCCAATGTAAGGAGAGGCAGAAGGGGAAGGAGATGTCAAAAATTATCAATGAATTTTAGGTGAGCAAGGCTTTCAATCTCTACTTACAATTCCATTTGCAAAGGAGCAGAGTATCCCCAAGGCAAACAGTCCTAGGAGGGGACCACCAACCATGCCAAAAATGCTGAGTGCTGCCTGAGGAAGGAAGAGTGTCTGTTATCAGGTCTTGTGCAACAAAGTTAAAGCTTCCAATACGGCCAGAAGGGAAGATGGTGAGTGGGAAATTATGAGGATTTGGTTAACTAGTGCATACTCAGCTGGCAGGGCTTGGTGTAACTCCATGGGTGCTTAAAGCAGAAGCTGAACCATGGGCTGTTTGAGCTCAGAACACAGCAAAGAACTAAAAACTGCTCTCATAATGGTATCCAGTAACCATTTGCTTATGTAATTCGTTCTGAGTTGTTTAATATGGGCAGAAAAAAAGAACTCTGACACCTACCTGTAACAGGGCTCCCAGGAGAGATGCCAGCGCAGCCATAGCAATGCAGACTCCACCATAAAAGAGGCCTGTGTGGGAAAGGCAGAACAGTGCATAAGCCTGATGAAGTTTGAAAGTCACTAATGGAAAGGTTTCCATTTAATCCAAATGGCCACTAACACTGCTACTATCTGTGCTTTTTCTAAGGGAGCTCAAACTGGCCAGAAGGTCAGGATCCTGTTTACCTTAAGAGACAGTTGTGGAAATGTGGTAAAATCTTCCTCCTGTATATTACTAAAGATTACCTATGAAATGGCAGCCAGGTGGACTGGCTCCAGCAACCACACCTCACCTCTTGTTTGTATCTCTCAGCTAATCTCCTGTGTCACAGTCTTTATTCTGAGGGAATGACTTTTGCTTCTCAGTTTAGTCTCTGGAGCAAGAAAGTAAATGCAGATTACTGGAAGCTGGCACCATTACAAAGAACATCCTGGGTCACCAGGATATAGTGTCTCATCCCAGGACACATAACACTGTCTTATTTGTTCTTCTTCCTGCCCCCCTCCGGTTTCACTGCAGAAGCAATAGGTTAATCTCCCTCTTCAATGTGCTATGTTAGGCAACTTGTGATTAAACCAACAACAGTTCTGGCACGTTGTTTACCATAATGCTTAAGAAACTGCTCTCAGGTGAAAATACTTAACACTGGTCACCTGCCACCAGTTTGCTGTGCTCACTGGTATGGGCCATGACACCATGCTGGGGTTTTTTCCACGTTTGCTACAAACGCTGTCTTGGGCTACACCTGCAGCTGCTCACAGACAGTACAGCTGGCAGAGACAGCAACTGCACTTCAGAGATTTAAACCATGTGCTCAGCCTAGTTCTGATGCTCCTCCTTGAGCTACATGAAACAGAGGAGAAAACAGACTGAGCATAAATCAGACAAGATGTGAAGTTTCTTGTCTAAAATCTTATTGGGACACAATGCAAGTGCTCATTACTCAGGTCAACAGGTTTGGTATAAAACTGTTTCCTAAGCTGCTCATTTCTAATGGATGGAGGGAAAATAACAGCTGCTTCCCTCTGAGAGATTTGACTTCGTGGTATTGCCCAGCAATATTGAACACAGATGCAGTGCATCTTTCCTGCTTAAAGAGCTAACAAGCAAAATGGATGCTGCTTTTTCTCCTTGTGGGAAATATTTTGTCCCCCCTGCTGTGTAAAACTGATGCTATCTCCTCCAAGTACTGCACCTCTGTATTCCTGTTAGTGTGCAACTGCTTACTCCTGACTTACACTGCTACAAGCAAGATCTAAGTCAAGCCCTCTCTTTTCCACTTTTGCTTTACAAAGCTATTTTCCAGACATACTCATCCCCATGGAAATCCATGACAATTTCTTCTCGGAAAGGGATTTGAAGTGCGGCCTAATGAGGTCTTCAACAGTGACAGCAGCCAAAGCATTGATGCTGGAGGACACCGTACTGCAAAAGGCAAGATGATTTACACAATTTGGGTTTAATCTTAGAAGATGTAATCACAGATAACAGGTGAGTTACTAGTACAGAGATCCTGCTCTGGCAGGGGAGTTGGACTAGATGATCTTTCGAGGTCCCTTCGAGCCCCTGACATTCTGTGATATCAAATGTAACCCTTGTGCTGGGTGAAATAACTTCTTATTCCAGGTGATGCAGTTGGTAGCTTACAAAATTTTTTTACAGTAGTGTTTCTTAGTGAAGATAAGGCAAATATTGATGAAAAGATAGGCCTGGAGGAGTCAATGAGCATGTCTGGTACATGTGGCTCAGCTGTAAATACTGCTGGTATATGCTTTCACAAATGGTCTACACGGTGCTTATCTGGGGAGACAAAATTCCTTCATACAGATTGCTAATTACTTTGAACACACTCTCAAAGGTGGGTTCAGACAATCTAATTACAGTAATCTAAAAATGAGGCATCCTGTTTGCCATTTAGGAGTCAGGCATTTATTTAATCCAAACTGAACTCTTCCAGTTTCCCAATGGGGTCAGAAAAATCAGCACTCCTGGGGCACAAAGCCAGTCAGAGGATTTTGTATCTATGTGTACCTTGCTGTCACAAGTCACAGTATTTTCCTCATCAAATGAAAGCAGGATTTTATCAGAGCAGCCTGGCTGCTCCCTCTCTTTATGTAGCTACAAGTACTCAAAACAAAAAACTATTGAGGTGTCACTTTTTCAAGCTTCTCCATTTTTTTTTTATCTGATTGCTACTGTTCAGAGCCTTCACTGAGAGAGAGAGATGATATTTCCTAAAATGTGCTTCTTTAAAAAAGCTGATCAAAATACTCCCCACTATGGAACAGCAGAGGATTAATTTGTTTCCTTCAGTAAAAAAAAAAAAAAAAAAAAAAAGGGATTGGGGCTTTCATGGGGGTGGTTCAGTAAAATTGGAAGCCCAGNAACAGTGATTGTGGCTTTCATGGTGCTGGTTCAGTACAATTGGAAGCCCAGGAACTCTTCTACAAACAAGTCTCTCAAAATCAAGGGTGAGGAAGGGCAGATGACTTGAAAGTTATGCAGGTTTGAAATTGGAAAATTCAAGATGAGCAGTAGGAGCCTCCCCTAAACCACAGCTATTTTGTGTTATCACTCATTTGTAACACTTCAATCCTCAGGCACTGGAATGAGCTGCCCAGGGAGGTGGTGGAGTCACCAACCCTGGATGCGTTTAAGGGTCGTTTGGATGTGGTGCTTAGGGATGTGGTTTAAGGCGAGTCTTGTAGAGTAGGGTTCCAGGTTGGACTTGGTGATCCTGAGGGGCTCTTCCGACCTGGATATTTCTGTGTGATTCTGTAATTCCTGTAGCAGAGGAGCTTTGAAAGCATCGAGAGGAAGATTTCCTAGTGCTGGATGTCACATTGCTAGTAGGGAACTCAAACAGTTTTGAGTTCAAGGAGCTCAGAGCTCTGCTGCTGGAAACCATGGATTTTTAAGGTGCCTCACAAAGTCTTTACAGTGCTGGTTTTTTAAAGAACAAAGATTATCCAGGCAAAGAGATGAAATGCAAAAGGTTTAGTAAAATTAACTTACCTTAATGTCCCACTGTAGGCACTAGCCACGAAAAGCCCTGGCACTCCGGGAAAATCACGGAGAATATCCAGCACCAGGTATGGCATTAGCTGAAAAAGTTAGAGAGTAAGAAATATGATAGAATCATAGAATGGTAAGGTTGGAAGGGACCTCAAGGATCATCTAGTTCCAACCCACTGCCATATGCAGGGACACCTCCCACTAGTATAAGTCACTCAAGGCCTTGTCCAACCTGGCCTTGAATACCTCTAGTGAGGGAGCAGCTGCAACCTCCCTGGGCAACCTGTGCCAGTGTCTCACCACCCTCACTGGAAAGAACTTCCTCCTAACATCCATTTTAAATCTTCATTCTGCCAGTTTAAACCCATTTGCCCTTGTCCTGTCATTACAAGACCTTGTAAATAGTCCCTCCCCAGCCTTCCTGTAGGCCCCCTTCAGACACTGGATGGCTACTATAAGGTCTCCTCAAAGCCTTCTCTTGTCCAGGCTGAAGAGCCCCAACTCTCTCAGCCTGTCTCATAGCAGAGCTGCTACAGCTCTCTGATCATCTTCGTGGCCCTCCTCTGGACCCGCTCCAACACTTCCATGTCTTTCCTGTGCTGGGGGCTCCAGAACTGTACACAGTACTATCTTGCCCTCATTTTCCTTTGTATTACTTTTGTTATGGCTTTCTCACTGGTGCTCTGTCAAGCTGTGGTAATTCTTAGCTGACTTTCTGCAACGAAAATTAATCTTCAAACATCTACCCAAGATACAGCAAAATCTGTTTGGACCACCTAGCATAGTTGAGCATGGAGTTGTGCCATCAGGGTTGATTTCCAGAGATGATGGTATAGAAAGTTAATATTGGGCAGTAGGTAGTCAGCACTGTACATCACCCTGTTGGGCCTGGGTGCCACAGGTGATGCTTTTGTCTGCTGTTGACTCCACAAAAAGATGTTAAGGTACAATCTAATAATGCAGGAGTATCTGAGAACAATTTCCTTACTGAAAATTTTTTTGACTTTGCAGGATCCAAGTCTTGGAAAGAGATAGGAATTTTAAGATTTTCTTCCTGTGAATCCTGCTGGTGGTCTTAGGATCTTGCTTCCAATTTCCACCAAAATAATTTGACTGACAGGAACAACTTAATTTCCTTTGTTTCCACCTCAGCTTCCCTTAACTCATTTTTTTTCCACCCTTGATGATCAGGAGATCCTCCCTTACATACTCTGTCTGTGCTCTTCTCTTGGCACTCTATCCAGAGCATTATCTTAGGAACAAACATACAGAAAGACTTCTGTGATCACTAAGCTATGTTATGAAGTGGTGTGGCTTAGCAGTCATAATAGTACTGAGTTGATGGTTGGACTTGATGAACTTAGAGGTCTTTTCCAACCTTAATGATTCTGTGATTTTTACTTCCTTGGGCCCCAACTCTCAGCCTATGGGCTCACAGAGCTCTCATTCCTCAGACAAATCTGCTAATCGAGGCCTATTTAGGGAGAGGCCACTATTGGTAGTTTCTCTACAACATGGTTTGATTGTCCAGCTCTCCTCTGAAGGAGGGAAGGATGTACCATCACTAGCAAAGTAGTGCCTGCTGGTAGCCTTCTTCCAGGTGTATGCTTTGGGCGTGGTTGTTTTGAATCTGAAAAGACTTTTGTCTCCCTTGGCACAGTGCTCCACACACTGCTCTCTTCCTGTTTCTTTTCCTGCTGCCCTCCTCACCTGGTACTGAGAGACCTGCAGCTCCAGGACATCTAGGGGAACAGTGCCAAGGACAGGTCTGATGCTTTCCTCAAGGAATTCCCTCTTGCTATGGTCTCAGCTTAATCCCTCTGTTACAGACGTGCAATTATTTCCATCTGCTGGCTCTTGAACCAAATCCAGCCCTGCCTGATGATTATGGCTGCCAAGGAAGGATGCCCTCTCACTCCCTTCCCCTGAAAGGCAGAGCCTTACTTGGTCAAGTGCTGACACTTGCCCTGATGTCCACGGGTCACAGTGCTTGTAGATGGAGTAGAGGCTCAGGCCACAGAGCGTTGCACAGACCAGTATTGCCCAGAGGCCCACAAGGTTGATGTAGAGTGACCTGTGCCAACACACCCAGAAATGCCATGTTAGAGCTCCATGGCCTACAAGACCCCGCTAGGGCCAAGCGACCAACCACTCACAACAGCACCCCAAGCAATCAAGTGCTCACACCAGCACCGAGGAGACCTCTTGGTAGCTAGTTGTCCCACAGAAAGGGAGTCACAATATGTCTCCTAGCATTTCATCCAATGTGAGATTGTGGGGCTTTTTTAAATACACAAATTGCACTGCAGGTTTTGTTGGTACAGTCTGAGTAATTGTCTCCTGACAAAGTCTGCTCGGGAGCAGTATGGCACTCCCCACACCGCGTCATGTTCATCAGTTCTACCTTGCAGGCAGCTGGCAAGAAGGCACTTCTGTTCTTGCCACATCCCTTGGTAATAAAGACAGACTCCAAACAGATTTGTAAGCTAGAGTGCCCCAGATCAGTGTGGGTACCTTTTAGTCACTCCTTTGCCTCTAGAGCTGCAGTGCCCTGCTTACGCAATGCTGAAGTTGCTGCTGTAAAGGGGGAAATCCCTTGTTTCCTCCCAGGACAGTCTCTGTGGGAGGCAGCAATGAACCAATGAGAGCTGGAACCTTGGCCTGGAGCCACCTACAGCTGCCACTTCCAGAGAGCAGGGCAGGTTGCCACCAATGCCAGGGTTTCCTTTTTAGTCACTAAATGCCTTGAAGCCTAGCATGATTCAGTAAGTCCATCACCTCTCTACATCTTGATGGGAACTTCAGGAGCAGAAATGTGTTTTCATGGGGCACTTGGGCCACACACAAGAGACAGCCTCTACTGGCAGTAAAAGCTGAACTGCTCTCCTAGCCCAGTGACAGCTTATCCCTCCCATCTAACTATCCAGTCCTGTCAAATGTTTCTCAGATCTTGTTGACTCCTGGATCACAAAGCTGTTCTCACCTAGGGTGGTCAGCTCAAGCAAACACACTTACTGGCAGCCTGGCCTTGAAAAACAGGGTTCCCTCCCAGTAACTGCCTCCCAGTTATCTGTGTTATCTGCCCACAGTGATTTAGTTGCCTGACAGTTCACATAGCCTGGACCTGTGCCAACTGCTAAAACCTCTACTGAGAGGAACTTTGCTTTCTATACAAATATATCCATGCTTGCAATGCTTCAGGAGGCCTTCAAGTTCTCAAAAAGGTAAAGGGCACCAAACAGCCTTTTAAACTGCTCTAGGCCTTGTTAGGAATTGAAATGGATATTGTCAGACAGGCATAATGTAGGTTAACTATTTGAACTGTTAGTTTTATACCAAAGAAAAGTTATTAGCAAGCACAAGACAAACCTTTTAAAATACTTCTATAAATAAAAGGTGATTGACAAGTAGTAGGGGAAACTCTGAATTTATGCTTTGTATTACAACTAGGGGTGGGCTACACACACACCCAGCACTACCTTAAATTTCTCTCCAGGCTACTTTACTAAAAATGAAGTAGTCCTCCCTCTTGCAGCTGCTTATATATTGGTTGGATGTCTTACATCCATTAGCTGAAGCTGTTTGTGTGCTGGCATAATCTACCTCAGTATAAGGCACTCAGAAGCTGATTTAGAACAAAATTTAATCAATGAGTTAAATCAATCCAATGTTGAGGTTTTTTTGTTTGTTACGTTTTTGTTTTGCATTGATGTAGTAGCAGCATTAGCCTGTAGCAAAGATTAGGTAGGAAGTCAAGAGAAGGGCACGGAAGCAGAAGCAAGTGTCTGCCTGAATCCAGCAATTCTGGTTTTAAAACCATGTCAGTGTTTGACTGTGAAAAGAAAGATCACCTTTTTCCTTCTGAGTTACATCCCAGCTCATGGTACACCCTGTGAATAAGCAATGGAGTATCATAACTGTAGCACTGTTGGAGGAAGGTGTTCTCATTAATTCTGTGTGAGCAAGAGCTGGGTTTTGGGTGGAGCTGGGTTTAGTAAGCACTGTGACTGCTCAATTTTGGTTGGTTGTTTCAGACTAGCTCTGGAGAATAAATCTTATGAAGAGCAACTGAAGGAGCTGAGGCTGTTTAGTTTGAGAAAGAGGAGGCTGAGGGGAGACCTCATTGCTCTTTACAACTACCTGAAAGGACATTGTGGAGAGGTTGGTGTCGGTCTCTTCTCACAGGTAATGAGTGATAGAACAAGAAGGAATGGCCTCAAGCTGCAACTGGGCAGGTTTAGATTGGACATTAGAAAAAATTCTTTCATGGCAAGAGGCATTGGAAGGGAGGTGGTTGAGTCACCAACCCTAGATGTGTCATTTGGGTGTGAAGCTTGGGGATATCATTTAGGGGTGAACCTTGTAGCGTAGGGTTAATGGTTGGACTTGGTGATCTTGAGGGTATTTGCCAACCTGGATGTTTCTGTGACTCTGTAAAATTTTAGCATGTCAGAAAATGATCTTGAAAAGAAACTTGAGAAGAATATGTTAGTAGGCCATGTTTTGCTGAAAGTATAGCTCTCCAGCTCTGAGTGCCTGTTGTTGCTCCTGTATGACCATTCTGATCAGTTTGCCTAGTTCCCCTCTAAGAATGACAGCATGCACTCCTACCTACTGGTGTTTTCCTTGGATGAGGGGAAATCTTCCCAAAGCCTGAGAAGATTCCTACTCTTTTATACCACTGTTAAAGGACTTTCCAAAACCTGTAAGTTGAGATCTGTGAAAGAATTCTTTTTTTCTCAGCTCTAGTTTTTACTGTGCTGTCTTTTATAAAGCCTTACAGTAAAAGCCACAGGGTAACATAACCCCGTCACTTTGACATAATGACAGATTTGAAATGTTCTATGTACATGTTAAATGGTGGTAAGAGGTGCAGGCCACCAATGTGACTTGCAAGATGTGTCTAATTACATTTGCAAATGAGCTAAATAGTCACAACAGATTGGCAGTGTTTGTACTGGGGACAAGCTGCAACCATTATATAACATGATTTCTTCACACAGGGGAATTACCCTGCACAAGTGAGGTACAATTAAGATTCCATGAAGTCCAACCATCCACACCAGCAGGAGAGGACTCTGCTTCCTAGATCAGAACAGTTTGAATTGGAAGGGACCTTAAATGTCACTTAGTTTCAACCCCCCATGGCTGTACTACTATGAAGATAGTACAAGCTGTAAAACCCATCCAAACAGCTCCAGAACTCAAGAGCCTCCAGCCCTGCTTGAAGCTGCTGCAACAGCTCAAAAAACCTGACTAGAAGCTGCCATGGTACCAGATTCCTTTTAGCAACACTGTTTCTGGAGCACCCTGAAAGAGTTCTTCCTTACAAAGAGGGTAGGCAGGGTGTGAAAGAGAGGAGTAAGCACGAAGTGGAGCAGGTGCTCAGGCAGGGCTGTCACGTTGGCACACAAATCTGGCACAACGTATGTGGCTGTTCTCCTACACACAACCATGCCAAGCAGCATTACAGATGTGGGATGCACCTCCTGCTTCTGCAGTGCCGAGAACCTGTAACCCAGCCACATGCCAGAGACTGTGGAGAAGCCACGTGGTGTGTTGGAGGTGTGACACTACACTGATGATGCGCCTGATGACGAGCATCAGCACATTCCTATCTGCATCTGAAGTGGCCGAAAAAGTAGATTTTTTCCTTTATTACCATAACCAAAGTATTTCACTTCTGAGCTATGCATCATTTTGTGGGTAATTTGCCAACTTTATGAAATGAAATGCTGCATAAGACTCTCTGCGTGTCACTGTACTCTAGAATTTATAAGGGCTGCAGTTATGTGCATTTACATATTGCTCCTATAAATGGACTTTATGAGCTTGCTAATAATTCTTAAACCCAGAGGAGCGAGCCACTGAAATGCTGCTAAAGGAAAGATAATAGTTAGCAAACATACACCATTCTAGAGTAAAGGCTGATCATAAATGGTAGCATTCAAGGAAAATGGAATCTCTGGCAGTTTCCAGAAGAATTCCTAAAAATAAGTCATGCTGATATGAAAACAAAAATCTATGTTTCATCAGCAATTGTATTGATGAGTAAAACATTTGTGCTTTTTTTTTTTCATGCCTATTACTCACCAGTGTGGAAAAATCTTTTACTCTTTTAATTAATGTGAAATTCCCAGGCAATGATTTAGGTTTAGTAGCAATTCAAGATGTTGTCCTGATATGCTTTCAGCACAAGCCCTATATTTGGGGGTTAGGTTATGTATAAAGCCAGTGCAGCTATTTGTGGGTAAGAATTGTGGCACAGTGAACCACTCTGTCACAAAGCTCAATGTCACAGGAATGACATATAATTCAAATACCAATATTTATTGTGCCTATTTATCTTCTACCTGGGCCACCGAATAGAAAGCCAAAGTTTTGACCCTCTACAAGTAGATGAAAGCTATACCTTAAAAAAAACCAAAAACCTCCATTATAAATAACAGAATTATAGAATCTATTGAGTGGGAAGTGACCATCATTTAGTCCAACACCCCTGCAGTAATGCAGGGACATCTTCAACCAGATCAGGTTGCTCAGGGCCCCATTGAGTTTGATGCTGAATGTCTCCAGGGATGGGGCCCCAGATGCTTCTCTGAGCAACCTACTCCAGTATTTCACCACTCTTATTGTAAAGAACTTCCTCCTTATATCTAACAAAAACCCAGTTTCAAACTATTGCCCCTTGTCCACATTACCACAGGCCTTTCTAAACAGTCCCTCCCCGGACTTCCTGTAGGTCCCCTTCAGACTCTGAAAAGGAACTGCAAGGTCTTCCCAGAGCCGCCTTTTCTCCAGGCTGAACACCCCCAACTCTCTCAGCCTGTCTTTGTAGGAGATGTGCTCCAGCCCTCTGATCATCTTTGTGGCTCTCCTCTGGACTTACTTCAGTACTAGACACAGTACTGCAGGTGAGCTTTCACCAGATCAGAGTAGAGTGGCAGAGTTACCTTTCTCAATCTGCTGGCCATGCTTCTTTTGCTGCAGCCTACGATGCCATTTGCTTTCTGGGCTGCAAGTGCCCATTGCTGGCTCATGTCCAGCTTCTCATCCACCAGCACCCCCAAGTCCTTTTCTCCAAGGCTGCTTTCTATCTCATCATTCTCCAACCTGTCTTGATATCAGGGATTTCCCTGACCTGGGTGCAGAACCTTGCACTTTGCCTTATTGAACGTCATGAATTTCTCCTTGGCCTGTTTCTCCAGCCTGTATAAAGAACAGTCACTGCTAAATCCAGGCACTGAGTTGCAGCAGGCAGACTTACATTTTGGCGTGGAATCTGTTCTTGCATGCAATGTATCTCTGTACTTGAGACTGGTTGACCCCATATATGCCAGTCCATGTGAAAGTCCCACCTATAATAATTGTCCAGAAGGTGTGCCTTTGCAGAGGATTAGGATTGAAGCTATGACAAGAGGGAAAAGAGAAAACAAATTCAGGATGTGAAAATCTTTTCATTATGAAAAGACCTAGGAGAAAAGAAAAGAAACCAACCAAACAACAACAACAACAATTTTCTAATACAAACCCTCTTAATTTTGTCAGATTTTGAACATTCAGATACTTTAACCTTATATAAAATCACAGAAAGCCAATGTTAAAACTCACAGCTGAAGCTCTGCTCCAGTGAAACACTCTGAGCTGTCCAAAGGTGAAGCTGAACTGATTTATATGCCTATAAACTACATTCTTAAGTAAAGCTGTACTATGCATGTGATGAAATGATGTTCCAGTAAAAGGTTTGATATGTCACCTTATCTGGAGGGACATCAGCCCAATACCAGCATAAAAATAACGTTCACGTGCACAGCCATTGTAGACAGAGCCTCTGTAAAACATTTTGCTGGTTTAGCTCCGAGTATCAGATTTTAGGTGGCCATAAAATGATTTATTTTTAAATCGCGCTTTAATACAGCAAAAAAAATGATGCTTATTTTGGTAAGCAATGTTAAGATCATTTCATCTATTGCATGCCTCTATTCCTCTTCTTTTTCCATCTGTAGACTCTGACTGAGGGGAAGAAGAAATGCAGTGTGACCACCGCAGCCCAGCCAAACTGGCTGAAAAAACTGACTCTTCACAAGAAGAGAAAACATCCCCACAGATGAACTGCTTGTTGAAGAACTTGGTGAAGAGCTTTACAGATCAACCTGATTCATGTTGTGAACTGATAGACAAAAGGGTGAAAGGTAGAACTTGTTGCACTGAACTTTCACTAATAGAATCGGGTTAAGTTCCTCAGAGGAATCATCTATTCATCAAAAGTACAGTATCTCCTTTTATATTTAGCTAAAAGTGGGGGTTGATTCAGCACCTTCAGCATAAATATTCTTGACCTTGAAAAATTCTATTTTTATGCTACGATTAGTTACAATAAATAAATTAAGGATAAAATACTATTTTGTTAGTACTAACATAAATATTTATGCTAAAATAAATGAAGGGTAAAATACTATCAAAACTACTTTTAGTTTTCCTTTCAGGGAAAAGTAAAACATTTCCCTTTTTCAAAATTAGACAAAAACTATTATTTTCCCAGCTGTTTTGCCTCAGTAGCTGAAATGCCAAATCAGCTGTTTGCAAATTGCAAGTATAAATAGGATTGTCCTCTCCTATTCATCGTTCACTTTCAGTGGAATCTAAAATGTATCCTTAAAAGGCCTCAACAAACACAAAGGCTTTTCTCTTTCCAGGATTTTGCTTGGTGTAAAACGTAAAAATGTTGTTCAAACTAGCTATGTTTGTTTTAAAATTACAAAACCTAGGTCATAACTTCCTTCTCTCCTTCTCCTTCAGTAGCAATTTCATTCCACAGATGGGCATGTGTGGCTCTGTTTGTAGGAATAAAGGGGCACATGATCTGCTGTTCAACTCAATCCATGACATCTGCAACTACAAACTCACTCCCAGAAGTTGAGTCTTCCCCCATAGTAGGAATCATTTACGATGCGTCCAATTCCCTCCTGTACCACCACTGCTCGTATGATCACCGCCGAGAATCCAGCCACCATGATTCCAACCTGGAAAACGTCTGTCCACACCACTGCCTTCAGACCACCCTGTGTGTGAAACAGCACATCTCAGGTACGGTAGGGCAGCAGCATTCTCCCTTTGCATTCATATTCAACTAGAAGAAATGTTGCTAACCACATTGCGCTTAATGAGTGAATTTCATCTTCTCGAATGGTAAGAATTTTGTACTGAAGTGTTTGTGAATTGCATCCTGAGACTGTTTTGAAGCGCATAAGAATTTATTTTTGTGATATACATAGCTTAATCCATTCTTTCCTTCATCATGCAATCTCATTCAGAAGTTTGTATCAGGAGATAAATTAGCAGACACATAGAGTAATGCTAACTCCAGGAGACATACCATGCACGCGAACAAAAATTAAACATGATTTAATCCAATCCATACAGATAAATTTGTCACTGAGGCTCCATTTAACAATTTTCAGACACTTGGTCAATTAGCACTAACCTAAAGACCAATCTGTTCATGTGGCACTTGCTATTTTCAGTGACTGTTGAGTAACAGACAGGGCTATTACAATTACAGCAAGCTGGTCCTTGACAAACTACACAGCTAAACCTTAGTAGGTTAAAAGAAAAATCACAGGAGGATTTTTAGGAATAAAAATCCATTTAATTTTGCTGTTCTTTCAGCAACAACTGAAGCTTGAATGTATCAAACTAGAAAAGGTTTAGGTCATATAGTGGCTACCTTTGCATCTAGGGAAGTCCCTGGGTGAATATGGCCCTGTGGCTACAGCTACACAGTGAATTTCAATACTGCTCTTCAATAAATTCCATATTTCATGTGGATGGTGAAAGGAACAGAGCTTTTTCTTAGCCAAAGAACTCACATACCAGTGTGCAGTAGAAAGTGCAGACCACACCGGTTGCTGCCACTGCACCCCACAAGTCAAAACCAGTGACTGAAAGAGAGAGAATTTGCAACAATGTAAATGAAATATTGCAGACAAACAAACAAACAAAAAATTAAGGTCTGGTTTTCACCCACAAGATGTTTGTTGATAAAAACAAAACAAAAAATATTTTTTAAAAATATGTATGTATATGGATGTGCAGGAATGTGTCCAGAGAGAGGCCATGAGGATGATCAGAGGTCTGGAGCACCTCTCCTGTGAGGAGAGACTGAGGGAGTTGGCGGCTGTTCAGTCTGGAAAAGAGAAGGCTCCAAGGTGACCTTATTGTGGCCTTTCAGTGTCTTAAGGGAGAAGACTAGGGGGAGATCACAGGATGTTAGGGGTTAGAAGGGACCCAAAGAGATCATCAAGTCCAACCTCCCTGCCAGAGCAGGACCATTAAATCTAGCTCAGGCCACACAGGAACACATTTAGACAGGTCTTGAAAGTCTCCAGAGAAGGAGGCTCCACAACCTCTCTGAGCAGCCTGTTTCAGTAGTCTGAGATCTTACTGCTCCCTACAATTACTTCAAAGGCAGTTGTAGTGAGGCTGGTGTTAGCTTCTTCTCCCAAGTAAATAGTGAGAAGCAATAGGCTCAAGTTGTGCCAGGGGAGGTTTAGTTTGGATATTAGGGAAAACTTACTTGCTGAAAGAGTGGTGAGGCATTGGAATAGCCTGTCCAGGGGAGTGGTGGAGTTGCCACCCCTGAAAGTGCTCAAGAAATGTGTAGATATGGTGCTTCAGGATATAGTTTAGAGTTACAGTTGGGTTACAGTTAGACTTTATGGTTGTGAAGACTTTTTCAGCCTTAGTGATTCTGCAGTTGGCATGCAGGCTGGCACTGCCCCAGACTGACACCCTCATGCACTGACAGGTAGGGCACTTGGGGGCTCCTCAAGAGAGAGCTCAGGTTAATGAGAAACACTGCAACAGAACTACTGAAAAACATTGCTATTGGTTGGGAGCCAGCTGGATCATAGCTTGGTTTTCATCCATCAAGGACATAAAACCTGTGAGACTCCTACACTGGAGGAGGAGACCACCAGAGGCATTATTGGGCTTTTTCTTCCTTTTTGTTCAATTAAATCAAAAAAGAAACCAAGACAAAACCAATGACCAGAACAATTATGGTTTTCATTCTAGACAAAATAATTCCTTTTATATTTGCATTTTGTTACTGTCTTTTCTTGCCAAGTGCACAAATTGTGTCAGATTAAAAGTTTCATTTGGCTCTACATAAAAGCTATGTTTCTCCTTTGCAAACAAATGTGGCTAATTTTCAAAGACTCATTTTTAAAGTAGAAAATAGATATATTTAATTTTATAACTATCACAACAAAGATCTTAAGTTGAAAATCATAGAATCATAGAATGGCTTGGACTGGAAGGAACCTCTAAAAGTCATCTAGTCCAACCCCTCTGCATTAAGCAGGGATATCCTCAACTAGACCAGGTTGTCCAGAGCTCTGTAGAGCCTTCACCTTGAATATCTTCAGGGATGGGACTTCAGCCACCTCCCTGGACAACTCATCTCAGTGTTCCACCACCCTCATAGTAAAGAACTTGTTCCTAACATCCAAGCTCTCTCTTTGCTGTTTGATTTGGTTTTCCTAGCAAAATGACAGGCTGAATTAAACAGTTCCTGATAGCATAAAAACATATTTACTACTTTGTTTTTCTTTTTTGGGTTTTGGGGGTTTTTTTGTTTTGTTTTGTTTTGGTTTTTTTGGTTGGGTTTTTTTTTCCCCTCTTAAAAATAGTGTTTAACTAGGGGAATTAAATGTTTGGTCCCTGTGTTGCCTTCAATATTTACTTCAGTCTCTAACATTTGATCTCTGGAGGTCCCTTCCAAACTCTAAAGTTCTGTGATTCTGGATGTAACCAATACCTAAGAATACTGCATGAGAGGCAGAGTAAATGAGACCAGGTTTTTCCCCTTGAAAATCTTCTATAATTCCTTACAAGTGAGAACTAAGGGACTAGAATTACAAATAAGAGACCTTCTAACAAAGGTCCCATCAGGATCAATAGAAATCTTAGAAGACTTAACTATAAAGTCTGGAGATGTATTTTTTAAGTGTCCGCTATCACAACAGCAAATCAGTCAGTATTATATGCAGGAAAAATTATAACAGTAGTAGAACAGTTGCAATATAATCATCTTACCTTGATTTAGTGCTAAAGCTGGAGCATAAATGACAATACCAGTGTATAAAGTCTATAGAGGAGGAGGAAAAAAGACACAAGATCAAAACAAATCTAATTCCTGGAAAGGTGATAGCTTTCTTAAATAATTTCTCTTTAAGCACTTATGCAATCTATATTTCTTAAATTCAAAACTGTGGGAAAATAATTCCAATTGTTAGAAGACAAATGCCTGAGAGTAACTGAGGCTGCAGTCTCACAGCCTGGTGTCCGTAAAACAAATACCAAGGGCTCTTAAATATCGAATCTCTCTTCAGCTTCTCCTGGCTTTTATAATTAACTTATTGTATTGCTTTAAACCTGCAGTCACATGGTAGAAGCAAGAGCAAAAAGAACATGATGAGGAAGGAATCTATTAAAATTTATTTTCTCATTCTTGGAATCAGTATGTCTCTCAGTATGCAACTATAATGCACATGAGTAAGAACAAAAAAAAAAAAACCAACCCGAGAATTAGTTAATCCTTATGGATAGAATTATAAGAAATTACACTCCTGTAAGATGAAGCCACACATGATTATCATCAGGCTTTTATTTTCAGCAAATACAATAAAGATACTGACAAAAACAAGGAGCTGGTCCACCACTTTTGTGGGCACGATGGGATTTATACAGTGATAGCCTCTAATTTACTAGTGTATATTTTAAAATTCTGATTGCTTTTCTATCATTGTTACTAGGACAACTTCAGTTGTGACATGGTTCAGGGGAATACAGCTTGCAATGTGCAGAAGACTCCTGTGAAGGTCAGTGGTCTTGATTCAAAGGATCTAAATCACAGTCAGGTCCTGAGCTGACATGCATCAGTTTTCCATGGTGCAGCTCCCTGACTGACAGGGGTGAGACTTGGACATGGAAACAAAGCAGAATCAGATGTTATCCAGAAGTTGTGGACACCTCATCCCTGCAAGTGTTTACAACCAAGCTGGATGGGACTTTGAGCAACCTGGTCTCTTGGTGCCATGTTCCTCTCTAGGTTTTCATATGTAGCTGCCAGTCCTGACAGGTCCCTGGTGAATGTCTGCTCAGAACTAGCTGCATCACCTCACAGCTAACTACCAACAGCTGCCAAGCCCAGCCAATCTTTGACTTGCTGTCCTCCATACAGTGACTCTCAGTATGTCCTGATGAATCACAGAGCCATGGAATGGCTTGGGTGGGAAGGGTACTTTAGGATCATCTACTTCTGCCTGCCCCTGCTGTGGACGTGGACATGGACATCTTCTGCTAGATTAGGTTGCTCAAAGCCCCAGTCAACCTGGCCTTGAATGCTTCCAGAGATAAGGCATGGTCCAGTGGCCCACCACCCTTGTTGGAAAAGATTTCTTCCCTATATCCAATCTAAGTCTACCCTCCTTCAGTTTGAAACCAGTACCCCTTGTTCTGTCACTACAAACCTTGGTAAAAGGTCTCTCTCCACCTTTGTTATAGGCCCCCTTTACATATTGAAAAGCTGCAAAATGTCTCCCACAGCTTTCCCTTCTCCAGTTTGAACAATCCCAACTCTCTTATCCTTTCTTCATAGGAGAGGTATTCCATCCCCCTGATCATTTTTGTGGCTCTCCTCTGGACCCACTCCAACTGGTCCATGTCTTACTTGTGCTGAGGACCCTAGAAGTGGCTGTAGTACTCTGTGAGGTCTCCCAAGAGTAGAGTAGGAGGAGAGAACCACCCCCCTCAACCTGCTGGCCATGTTTCCTTTTATGCAGCCCAGGATGTGATTGGCTTTTTGGGCTGCAAGCACAAACTCCCCAGCCATATCCAGTTTTTCATTTATCAGTATCCTCAAGTCATCCACTGCAGGGCTCCTCCTAATGAGTTCATCTCTCAGTTTGTACTGATATTGGGAACCTTGCACTTGCCTTGTTGAACTTTGAGGTTCACATGGGTCAACTCCTCAAGCCTGTACAAGTACCTCTGGATGTCATCCTTCCCTCAGGTTTATCAACTGCACCACCTGGTGCCATTTACAAACTTCATGAGGCTGAACTCATTCCCACTATCTATGCCATTAATAAAGGTAATAAACAGTGTAGGTCCCAGTATAGGACTTTGAAGGACACCACATATTACTAGTTTCCACTAGAACATTTAGCTGTTGACTGCAACTCCAGCCAATTCCTTATCCATCAGTCAAAGCCATATCTTTCCAAGCCTGCAAGTTCAGCAATTCAGCATGAGAAAGTGGCTTTCTCACTTGTAGCAAATAAGAAACTTTAAGCCATAGGACATAAAAATTTGTCACAAGTATGATCACCTTTTTCGTGTCAATTACAAGACTGATGGCACAGTCTTCCCACTTCTAAACACATGCCAATGTTAAAAATCACACCATTAAAGTTTTCAGGGGTTTCTTTTCCTCATTATTCCTCCCTGAAAGGATGTTGTAGTGAGGCGGGGGTCAGTCACTTCTCCCTAGTATCTGGTGACAGGAGAGGAAATGGCCTGAAATTGTGCCAGGGCAGGCTTAGATTGGATATTAGGAAAAATTTATTTGCTAATAGAGTGGTCAGGCATTGCAACAGGCTGCCCATGGAGGTGGTGGAGTCACTGTCCCTGGAGGTGTTCAATAATTGTGTGTGGACATGGCACTTTGGGACTTTAGTGGCCATGCCGGTCTTAGGTTGACAGCTTGACTTGATCTTAAGTAATCTCCAGCTGAAGCAATCCTATGATTCACACATGCTAGCACTCTACTTTTCCTATGGGCTTGTGTATCTATAAATGCCAGCTAACCAGCACTGTTCAAGTAGTTAGCACTGCATTGACCACCATCTTGTTGGTGCAAGTGTGATTGCCTGGTAAGTCCTGGTGTGCCTTAATGTAAAATCAGGACG
>VWZE01025050.1:314097-334478 GCA_013396675.1 Eubucco bourcierii | reverse complement strand
AAAAATCAAGACGGGGGAAAAAAAAAAAAAAAAAAAAAAAAGCATGTAACTTGAAAAGCTTTATGATCATATATTTATTTCTGTTTAGATTTCCCCTTAAAATCCACTTCAAAATGTGAAAAAATGACATTTTTATTTCTGGTGCACGTGGCACATGCTCACTGTACCTTTACAACCTGCAGTCTCATACTGACTCCCCAAATGGGCTGGATGCAGCAAACTGTACCAACAATAACTTAAGAGACTGCTTCAGTTTAACATCCCCATCCAGGTTTTGTCTCAGTGGTGGTGGTCCAAACCCCTTCTGCAGTAAATGACAGCTCCTGACAGCTTGTTTAGCCACCTCTCATAGACCTCTGAGAATTAGTCTGGCTCCCAGAATCCGCGGGACTGAGGATGAAAAGCACTGCTGTAGATAATTGGGGCACGTTTACATTTCAGACCCACTGTGGGTTTGTCCAGCAGGCAGGCAAAGGACTGCTCTTCACCCTGCTGCCCTGCAGCGAAGGGTCGCTCGTCTCTTGGCATGGCGCTGATGCCAAGGGACTGCTCTGGGTGCTCAGTAAGGAACAGAAAGACTCGAGGCAGGTATCCCAGCATCTGCTCCCTGCCTCATTGCTTTGGGGCAGAAAGAGCTCCATTTCTCACACTCCCAGGCACCCATGCATTGTGGTAACCTCACCAACCACTCAGAGAAAACAGCCAGTTACACTAATCTGAGGAATCCCGGTGGCCGTGAGGACCACAGAGCAGCATTGAGATTTACTTGCCGTTTGTATAATGAAGAGGATAGTTCCACAGAGTCGCAGGTATTTATTAAATCGAAGCTCTAAATACTGCAAAAGAGAAGAAAATGCAAATGTTTATGAAACTTGGCACTACTGATAGGACAGGAGTGAAATGATGAACAATACAGGGGGGCCATAGCATCGTTTTACATTTCCACAAGTGACCAAAACTCCTAGAATCACTTTGACTGACATTTCTTTCAACTTGATTTGTTATTTCTTTACAGAGCTCACAACTGACTAATGACACATGTGCAAGTGAAGAGGACATGAGCTAGTCAGTATGATCGTCTGTAGAATGGGAGCTGGTGCTACATAGCTGCCTCAAGGCACGAGGAGCTGTGCGCTGTGACCTGCCAAAGACCAGCACTCATCACAGAATCACTGAATATCCTGAGTTCAAAGGAATCTGCAAGGATCTTCGAGTCCAACTCTAGGCTCCACATGGGGCAACCTGAAAGTTCACAATGATGTAACAGCAAACACCAGAACCAATTTATGTTGTGAGATCAGAGAGAAAAAGAAGCTATCATGGCTATTCCACTGAGCTCTAACTGGAAACTCTGGCATTATGTGTCTCCATCTGAACTGCTGCAAGTGATGGCAGGTCTCCAGTGGTAGCTGTTTTCTCCATGGTCTCCTCACCTTCTGCACTGCCTGAAGCAGCTCACCATACTCTATAGGTAAGTAGAAATGTAGCCTTTTGCACAAGAGGAAGCCTCACTTTTCTACCTAGCCTGAGACAACATAACCTCTGATTGAGTTTGCTTTGCAGTATCTTCTTATCCACTATTCTTCCACACCCACACCCAGGCTGTGTGGCTATACAAAAGAGATCTGCCTGCCAATCTGTTTGATTGACACAAACAGTGAAGTATCTCAAAGCACATCTTTATCTATTGAGCATTTAAACCATCATCTGCAATCATATCCACACAAGGAAATGGGTGATGAACCCCTGGGCAGACACCAAGAATTTGTTCAATCTCTGAACTCTGTCCACAAATAGAAGATTTATCTTTTATAGGTGCTCTACTCTAATTTAACCTCAAGATTATCAGTGAGTTTCTAGTCATGATAATAAGTTTTTATTTAAGAGTCCTATCATCATAATGAACAGTCCAAAGATTAGCAGTTTAAAAGACACTGGAAGCCAACAGCAATTTCTGCTGATGAATTCTTATCTAAATCTACCAAGAGAAACCTTGTTTCCAGCATCCAGTGCTGCAACACCCCTGCTCAATGTAATAAAGTGATAAAAGCCAAAGGAGATTGGCCTTTCCCAGTGCACTCTGTAAAAAGAGCAATTCACCTCCAAATCTGCCAGAGGAGGACTTTTGTGGCTGCATCTTAGCTTAGAAACCTTTCTGGAGGAAGTGTGATGTGAGAACTCTGGTTCCTATGATAGGTGCTCTTGAGGTCTGTGCTTGAATTATACCTCATTAATGACATGCTACCACCTAAGCTGTACAAGGAGAACTAGTCCACCTGCTGAACTGAGTTCCTAAGTGAGGAAACAAATGTGACACAATGCACAGTTCCTGAGCCAACACAGCAGGGTTGAGGATCTCGGCTCTGTGGAGGCAATGCAGGCAGACTTGAGGACAGGTCAGACTGCAGCCTACTCTTGGAAGCATGGACAAACGGGTCGGTACAGAGTGCAAGGGGTTTAGGGAAGAGACCTGGGGGAGACACATATAAACCAGGTATGAGAAGCCCTCTAGCTCCCTGAAGGCTCCTTCCGTTTCACCTTACCTCGTAGGTGCTGGTAATGCCCAGCTTGTAGAAGACAGGCAGGAAGATCTCGGCACTGCACAGCACCACGAGGGCATAGGTGAAGGCGAACATGCAGAAGATGGCACCGTAGCGGTAAATCTCGGCAGGGGTCCCTAGCACGGTGACAGCTGACATGAAGCTGGCGGTGAGAGAGAGCGCGACGGGGACAGCGTTCATGCTGCGGCCCCCCGTGAGGAAGTCCTTAGATGTTTTCTGCCCGCCTCCCACGAAGGCATAGTAGACCCCAATGATTGCCGAGATGAGCAGCATGCCCGCAAAGACCACATAGTCCCAGACGGTGAAGCCCCTCATGCTGTCGGACAGACTCTCCGTTGGAGCCAAGGACCGGAGCCACAGAGAGGCAGCGGCTGCCCTCGCAGGGCGGAGGTGAGACGAGACTCCGCACGGGTGATGCCACACCGTGCGCCCCGGCGGGCAATCTCTGAACGGCGTGAGACGCACCGGTGCACGCCGACGAGGTAAGTGAGGTGCGGTGTCCTCCGCCGGGCAGGTGCAGTGCGGTGCGGTCCCTACCTCCGGGCAGGTGCGGTTCGATACGCCCCGCGCAGGTCTCCGCCCGTGTGTCTCCGTGCGCCGGCTGAAGCAGTGCGAGTGCCGGAGCCGGGTCAGCGGGCAGGCCTTATAGGGCGCCGGTGCCCGCTCCACCCCGCTGCCGTGAGCGCCCCCGCCGAGCGGGAAGAGGCGGCGATCCTCGCGGCACGGTGCGGCCCCGGCGGGGCCATCGCGGGTTATTGTCACCAGTCCCGTGCCTCCGGCGCAGAGCCTCACCTGAAGGAGGTTTACAGCCCAAACTTGGGTCGCAGTCCAGCGCTTTTGCAGGCAAAATAATTCATCTGACAGTTACTCAAGGTGGTTTTTCCTACCCTTCTTTTTCACTGGCATTTGCTAACATCTCCCCAAACGAAAAAGATGAAAACGCAGTTTATTATGGTTTGCCATCCACATTCCTGTGGGTTGAGCAATCTGGAAGATAACCCAGAGAATCAGCAATTGCCAAGGTGAGATGCTGAACACTGCAGTTACGTGACAGAGAAGCTCCACTACCTCCTGTGCTGTGCTCAAGGAAGCTTTGCTTACCTTCTTCGACTAATCACAGGTTCACGAACCAAAGTGCACAGAAATATCACAGAGGAATCTTCACATATCTCACCCACAGGAGAAAGCATCAGAAGCACCTATGGGATCCCAAGGCCATGGATGTCAGGTGGTGGAGAAATGACCACTGCTCTAGCTAGCAGCACGTACAGAAGCATACAGCAAATACCACCTTAGGCCACTTTGCTGTAGGTCGGCAACCCCAGATAGGAGATTAAAATGTAAAGATGCCAAGGGTGACCATAACGTGGGCCTGAGAGCTGTACATAGCACACCTTGAAGCAGGACTCAGTAGCTCTGCACAGCAGCTTTCTGGCTTAAACTGTGCATTGGGAAAGTGCTATGCTGGAGATTTCCCAGAATAAGTCAGCAGGTAGATAAGGACCCTTCTTGCTCAGCCTCTCCCTCTTATCCGCAGCTGGATTTGCTGGAAGTAGTTTCTGCTGCAAGTGCTCTGAGTTCAGAACAAGGTGCTCTGACCTGCCTGCAGCTGACCAACTTGAGACAATATTTTCAGCAGCCTCCTGTGTCTTAGACAGAAATGATTGACCAGACCTGACAGAAAAAAATAGTTCGTGGAGCACTTCTACTTCCAAGGGAGCTCTGGATCTGGCAGGCTCTTTACAGATACTTCTAGCTGCATGTTGGAATGAGGGGGCACAGGTGGAAGTCCAGTCTGGCAGACTTACAAAGTTGAGCTGTGAAATCATACCTGTGTTGGTCTGGCATCTAGATGCCCATATGGGAGTGTCAGTGTCCCTGAAAATACAGAGGCTGGCCACTGTGGTGCAAGCAGCATGTCCTAACCACAGGTTAGCGTGTCCGTCTCTCTGGCCCAATTGCTCTTTAATTACTTATATAATGAGTAACAGCTTCTAGAGGTCCTGATGAGGAAGCACAAGAAAGAAATGTATCCTGTACCCCTACCAATTAGGTGAAGTATTATCTAAGATGCTTGTCGTAATTTGTTACTGGCTTTTAACGACATGAAAGACAAGAAACCCTCTCAGCAAAGCTTCAAGCAAAACCAGCAACTTCCCACACAATGCAATGAACTGATGTTGCCCAGCAAAGATGTGTTGTCCAAAAACATGATCCACTTTGTTACAGCATGGATGTAAGCAGCCTCCTGCCCAGACCCACAGCTAGTATGGCTCAGAGCTCCACGCTTAGAGTCACTTATTTGCACTCTGGGGTTTTCTGTTGCTCAAACCATTCAAACAATAATGTGCATTTAAATTCTTAACTGTGAAGGATTAATACAGTTTTGATTATGCTGCTTTATCGTTTCTGACATAATGTAAACAGAACAGGTGATAACATGTATTGGAAAACAAATTGTGTTTCTTAACTGAAACACAATCAGCTATGAGGAAATGGATGGCACTGGTTTCAGGTGGCATCTGACATCTGATTCTTTTTACAGGAGCGCTAAGCAAATTGTCTTCCAAATTTCATCATGACCAACATGGCAAGAAAGGCTGGATCCTCCCATTCAGATGTTTCTGTCTTAGAAGCCAGCAGTGAATCTGTATGATGCTTATGTCCTACATCACAGTAAGTGGACCTTGGAGTTCAAGGCTAAGCGTTTTTTTTCTGCTAGATTTTTAAACACAAAACCAAATTAGCTCCATGGAAGAGAGTGGGCTTATGTTGTGTAACAGAGACAGAACAGTGGGTGTTCTTTTTCCTCATTGCTACAATAGACACTTAAATATCTTCCAAATTCAGGGAGCATGTTTCAGTGTTTTCTTGTAGCATTGGGTCTTATTTAGTGCCTCATCTCACTGACTCTGTGGCTCTATCTTTGTGAGATCCACTGGCATCAGCAGGATTATGGTGTTTAAGAGCAGGAGGTGTTAGACTCACATCTCTCCACCACCTTGAACTAAGTTCTGGAAATATATTTTGAAGCATTCTCCTGTTTGCTGGCAAATGAGGACATAGGCAAAAGCAAGTGGAAGTAAGATAGGAAAGCACTGGAGGGCCAGTGAATACTGTTCATCAGTACTGCAAGACCCTTTGCAATTTGCCCTGAGCAGCCTATGAGCTATGACTTCTAGTGGTTCCTTGCCAGAGTATGCAATTTCAGGCTCTGTGGGGCTCAGCTGTACCTACACCAGCTGAGCTGAGACTGCAAGTGAAGAGCAGCTGGTGCTCAATGGTACTCCTGTCTGGGGCCAGGGCCTAGTGCTATGAACTCAGAACAGTTAGAACAGTTTGGGTTGGAAAGGACCTTGAAGATCATCCAGTTCTAACCCACCCTGCCATGGGCAGGGACACCTTCCACTCAATCAGATTACTTAAGGCCTGATATAACCTGGCCTTGAATACCTCCAGGAAGGGGCATCCATGACCTCCCTGGGCAACCTGTTCCAGTGTCTCACCACCCTCACTGTACAGAATTTGTATCTAATATCCAACCTAAATCTCCCCTCCTCAAGCTTCAATTCATTCCCTCTCATCCTACCGCTACAAACCCTTGTAAAAAGTCCCTCCCCAGCTGCTATAAGGCTGCTATAAGGTGTCTCTGAAGCCTTCTCTTCTCTAGGCTGAACAGCCCAAACTTTCTCAGCCTGTCCCCATAGGGGAGGTGCTCCAGCCCTCTGATGATCTTTACCTTCTGCTTACACAGGGAAAGGTTTGGCAACCTTGCCAGAGAATATCTGGCCATTGGTAAAAACAAACAATCACATAACACTATTTCAAAACAAAATCTGCCTAAACTAATTTTTTACCTTTTTTATACTCAGTTCGACCTTTTCTGGGAACAGTTTTATGATTCGTCATTTTGAAAAATTCTGTTTATTTTTGTTTGGGTGATTTGCTTAACAAATTAGGGGCTTAGGGTCATGCTCTGCATATGCATATCAAAAGTGTTTTCTAACACCATCATCAAATTCACAGAGGGTTAGAGATCCCAGAGATGTTAAGGCACTGTCAGTTTCATGAAAGTAGATCGGCAAAAAAGAGGTTTCCTGTTCTTGTTGAAAAATGCAGCAGCAGCTGAACCTCTATTAGATAGCACTGAAACCATTTGAAATGCCCTACTGCAGGCACAGCTTTTCATCATATTAAAATACACAGCAATATGGGCATTGAATCCTCTATTCATGGAGCTACCGGTTAAATTTCCTTCTGCTCATCATTATTATTAGGAATAATATATCAACATTAATCACCGAATCCAAATTAATCTATTTTTTTTCTCACAATGCAATGCTTTCAGGTCAAAATGCACTTCTTTTATTTCTGGAAGATTCTGATTCCAGTAAAGTTAATAAAACCACAACTGCATCCTGCACACTATCAGTCATCACCTTGAAAAGCCCAAATGGAAATTCATTGCTGCTGGTGTTTTATATTTCTGAAGATCAGTCAGCATTTGGCTCCTCCCTAATCCCTTCTACTTGTCCACATGCTGCTGCTTTGAATTGCTGAGTTTAGTATAACTGGCTTACCTGACTGCCATTATCATAGAATCATAGAATGGTTAAGGTTGGAAGCGACCTCAAATATCATCTAGTTCCATCTACCCTCCTGGCCGATCTTCCTAATTTACCTTGCACATAAGGCAAACCTTGGGGTGAGGTACAGGGGTGGGGAGAAGGTGGAAGGGTGGTTGGGAGCCCCTCCTGGGGTCTCTGATTTCTGGGAGGGGAGTTGTGTTGCTGTATTACCTTTTACTTGTATATTTCTGTAAATATTGTGTATATAGTGTAAATATCTGCTGTACATTGTGCAAAGCTGTAAATAGAGCTTCATCATTTAACTTCCAGCCGGCTGAGTGCTAGTCTGGGTCATTTTACAAAGTGTGGGGGGGTGGGGAACTCCCAAACCTTCACATACTTTTTATTTGGCGTATAAATAGGCAGGGACATCTCCCACTAGAACAGGTCGCTCAAGGCCTCATCCAACCTGGCCTTGAACACCTCCAGGGAGGGAGCATCCACAACCTCCTTGGGCAACCTGTGCCAGTGTCTCACCACCCTCACTGTAAGGGACATCTTCCTAACATCCAGTTTAAATCTCCCCTCTGCCAGTTTAAACCCACTACAAGATCTTGCAAATAGTCTCTCCCCAGCTTTCCTGTAGGCCCCTTTCAGATATTGGAAGGCTACTATAAGGTCTCCTGGAAGCCTTCTCTTCTCCAGGCTGCAGAGCCCCAATTCTCGTAGCCTGTCCTCATAACAGAGCTGCTGCAGCCCTCTGATCATCTTCATGGCCCTCCTCTGGACTTGCTCCAACAGTCTGATGTCCTCCTTTTGCTGGGGGCTCCAGAACTGTACACAGTACTCCATCATCACTGACCTTGCTTCTCCTGCTTTAATTCAACCTTAAAGAAATCTCCCACAGTGTTATTTAGTGAAATTCTTACCTGTCTCTTTAATTATTTTGTCAGTACTCCTTCTGTTAATACTCTTTGAACGTAACAGAATGATCATGGAAGGGTATTCAGAAGAGCAGTATAATCCTCAATAGTTCTTGGGAAATCTGGATGAGTTGTTTAGAAGTATTCAAGTGGCACCTGTATTTTGAGCACTGGGATCAACAGAGGGAAAAGAGCCAGAGAGATACATAGAAGTCCCAGAAATAAATCACGTTTATATCGACAGGTTGAATGGAAACCTCTTTGGTTGTTTGTTTTCTCTATTTTTGCATTCCACAGAAAGGCGAACGAATGCAGTTTGCAAGCAAAATAATTTCAATGTGAGTGCTTAATGTTCTTGAGAACAGAACTTCAGATTGTGTAACCCTCTAGTAGCAACACACCTTTGAAAAATCAATAGTCAGTGCCTTGGGATTGAAGGAAGTACTTGCTAGCCTCAACTACTGGGTATTTAAATCTGATTTGGAGTTTGTACTGTGTTTGCTGGTGCATTCTGCTCTTTCATTTAAAAGAACAAGTTTCAGAATTTACAGATTCACAGGCTGCATCGGGTTGGAAGGGACCTTCAAAGGCCATCTTGTTCAACTCCCCTGCAGAGAGCAGGGGCACACCCAACTAGATCAGGCTGCCTGGAGCTGCATCAAGTCTCATCTTGAGTGTCTCCAGGAACAGGGCCTCAACACTGTCCCTGGGATTTCTTTATGGATTGTCCATGCAGTGAGATGTGGCACACAGAATTATTTGCTCAAGAGTACAATTAAGTCTGGGGATAAAATTGTGGTGCAGACTTTACTTCTTTAACTCAAACGGATAAATAAGTTACATGCTTGAACTTTATTCTCATGGCTTTGGGATCTTTTGTTTATTTAAGGTGTTCAATTTTGCATTGAGAGAATTACAATTCAACTAGTTTGCTTAATTGCAGTTAATGTATGAGAAAGGGCTGTCAAACGTTCACCAGAATGATCAATGAAAAATATTTGGTTTTCTGTGTACATATTTTCTGAATTTCCTTGGTTTGTTTCAGTTGTTTTCCCTTTTTGCACCACCAGCTATCCAAACTATCTCTGTTCACATATTCTAGTTGGTGTTATTTTGAGATGTGTTTGGTTTAGGTGTACAGCGTAGGTAGGTGCTTCCATTACACAGTTTGGTTTCTGATGTTTCCTTTCTAACTGAAGGAGAGAGACAGGCTCTTCAGAAAGAAACTTTGCTGCTTTGATATGCTCCCTGGTGGAGCCTGTCTCTTTCCATTTTCTACAGAGGAAGCCTCTGGAAATGAGCCTGCTTACTCTGGCACTTAAAAATACTCTGGGAAAAAAAAAAAACATTCCCCACTACTACTCTAGTGCCCTAATTAGCCATTCTTTTTAATTTTTTTTTTTTTGGNGGAAATTGGCCTGCTTACTCTGGCACTTAAAAATACCCTGGGAAAAAAAAAAAAACATTCCCCACTACTACTCTAGTGCCCTAATTAGCCATTCTTTTTAATTTTTTTTTTTTTGGTGGATTTTCAAGTCAAACTACACTGGGGGGCAGAGGAGGAAGTCTTTACTGATGCAGACACAAAGGGACTCTTACAGGGAATGTCTGTTATTCAAAGAATCGCAGAATGGTAGGGTTTGGAAGGGATCTTTGGAGACCGAGACCGACCCCCCTGCCAGAGCAGGATCACCTAGTGCAGGTCACACAGGAACATGACCAGGGAGATCTTGAAAGCCTCTACAGAAAGAGACTCCACAAACTCTCTGGGCAGCCTGTTCCAGTGCTCTATCACACTTAGAGCAGAGATGTTTTTCCTCATGTTGAGGTGAAACTTTCTGTGTTCCAATTTGTATCTGCTGTCCCTCATCCTATCACAGGACACCATTGAAAAGAGATTAGCATCTTCTTCTTGACACCCACCCTCCAAATATTTATAAATATTAATAAGACCTTTCAGTCTTCTCCAAACTGAACAGCCCCAGGCCTCTCAGCCTTTCCTCATAAGACAGATGTTTCAATCCTTTAATTGTCCTCGTAGCCTCCGTTGGCACTGATGCAGCACCCCTTAACCTGTCCATGTGGCACCTTATAAAGTACCCATCTTCTATTGGCTATGAACTCCAGATCAAATACAGCCCTCCTATAGTCAGAGGTGAACTGTACCTTTGTGGTAAGTGTCTGTCCAGTACAAGCAATGAGGAGTTTATCTGCTTCATTGCCTGTTTTTCCCTGCTTGGAGGTTGATGTTCATTTCCTTTTTCTCTGCTTCTGAAGTGTCAGTCTCCACCTAGATATATTTTGCACAGAGCTCTACTATTCCAGTAGATTGGTATCTGAGGGGACCTACAGGAAGGCTGAGGAGGGACTGTTTAGAATGGCTTGAGGTGATAGGATGAGGGGCAATGATTTGAAACTGGAGCAGGGCAGATTTAGGTTGGACATAAGGAAGAAGTTCTTTACAATGACAATGGTGACATATTGGAACAAGTTGCCTAGGGATGTGGTTGAGGCCTCATCCCTGGCGACACTCAAGATCGCATTCGATGGGGTCCTGAGCCACCTGATCTAGTTGGAGGTGTCATTGCTCACTACAGGGGCATTGGACCTTTGAGGGTCTCTTCCAACCTGATGCAATCTGTAAATCTGTTTGCTGTGGCAGTTGTTCTAATGGCTCCTATTTGACCTGATCATAATTGAGACCCACAAATCAGTATTACAAACAGCAACAGGGTCCCCTTTATTTTGTGGAAAGAAGGGTAATTGGAGACAGAACAAGGTGGCCTCAAGCTGAGACTGGGTAGGTTTAGATTGGACATTAGGAAAACGTTTTTCACTGAGAGTGGTCAGGCACTGGAATGAGCTGTGCAGGGAGGTGGTGGAGTCTCCAACCCTGGATGTGTTTAAGGGTCATTTGGATGTGGTGCTTAGGGACATGGTTTATGGTGAATCTTGTGGAGTAGGGTTCTAGGCTGGACTTGGTGATCCTGAGAGGCTTTTCCAACCTGGATGTTTCTGTGGTTCTGTGATAGCTGTCTTGCATTATTGATTTAGTATTTCATCACTGGCCTTTTACAGATAAATGGACCAATAAAGATAGCAAAATAAGACATAAAAAATAAAAGAAAAATGTATATTGTAGATAGCAATGATTTTGAGGGAAGCATTCCTTTTTATGCATCTGTTTCTAAGAGATTTTTACCATTTTCCATCTTCCCTTTTTGTGGAAGGTTTCACTTTCCCTTTAAAATTACAGCTGTGATCCCTCGGCACCAATTCATCACCTTACGTTGTCATTTCAAGCTTCCAAACAAACAAGACAGACTTGGGATGAAGTGGAAGGAGAGATTTGGGAGCATAGCTTCAGATTCCTTGCCAAAGGCTTTAAGCTTTGTTACTGGACATCCCAAACAGTCATGTTTGGGGTCAGTTGTCAGAAATCTGAGGTAGACTGCAATCAGACATTTAGTAGTCCCAAAGGACTGACAGTCAGCCTAAAGTTTACATGATCTGTGTCAAACCCAGATGCCTCTTGTTTTAATGCTGAGGTTGAAAGCAAGCAAGAATTCACCTTACTTTTGGGAGACAAGACTCCACCCTCTCTGTTCATTTCCCTTCCCACGGCCCCTCCTTCCTCTGTGCATCCTTCTCCTGCTGCTTCTGTTGCTTTCGACAAGGCTGAAGCCAGTTCTGATGCTACTTCCATGGCAGAGCAGCTGGGATGAAGAACATCAATGATAACCACTACAAACCACTCTTGTCCCAGGGCCATCTGTATAAATGCTGTCTGTGTGGAAATCAGAGCCTTTTTCTTTTCAACATAAATTAAACTCTAAAGCTTTATTCCTCACTTCAAACCACCCCAAGGGGTGGCTTCATACTGGGCAGAAACCTTGGAATAGTACTAGTTGGGATGAATCAAAATTATGCCAATGATTGTGTTGATGGTTAACTGGTGAGGATGATCCCTGTGCTCTGGCACTACTCGTTTAAATTCTAGAGATGGTGCTAGTATAGCTTACCTGTTCAGGATCCAGAGCAGGACCCTGACATGCAAAAGAGGACCCACTGGCCTAAATGGCTCAAAGAGCTGAATCAGCTTGTCAGTGCCCCCTTCTGTGAAGAAAGTCCCTAATTTCAGGGCATTACAAGCACAAACACTCACCTCCTCTACTCAAATAGCTACAGAAATCTGGGATATATATTC
This sequence comes from Eubucco bourcierii, assembly GCA_013396675.1. Classification (NCBI taxonomy): domain Eukaryota; kingdom Metazoa; phylum Chordata; class Aves; order Piciformes; family Ramphastidae; genus Eubucco; species Eubucco bourcierii. The sequence continues at coordinate 322,219 of VWZE01025050.1, read as the reverse complement.
CAGCTCTATGATCTGCAAACCTAAGGGCTCTTAAATTTCTCCCCAGGACTCAGTTAACATTGAGGTGGAGTTGCATTATTTCCAGAATCTCTGTCCTTCAGGCATTTTGGAAAAAATGTGGCCAGACAGTTCCAGCAGTTTGCAGAGCAGGATTCCAGTATCTTGTACGCTTTGGTTTTTGTAAACACCAAGTGCTCTCGACAACATCCTACAGAATCCTGTGGGGTTTTCTTCCGCAAGCCAAGGCAAAATGCCAGCTGCCAGCTGAGGAGGAAACTGGCAGTGAAAATATATCGTTGTGTTTCAAAGGGCTCTTCTTGCTATCCAGAGAAATTAAAACAAATAAATAGAATCAGGCTGCTTTAGTTGAAAGACTACACCAAAGATGTTAACGCACGTGTATAACCTGCCTTCCAACTCAGCCCAGCTGCCCCCCTCAGTGGGGGTTTGGGAGATCTCTTGTGATGCAGTGGGGTTCCAGCCTTGTGCACCCAGCCTGTGCCCCTGAAGTTGTTCTCTGGAGTCACTCAAGACAAGCAAACTCCCTCCACACTCTAGCTACTGTCTGCAGTATTTGTTGAGGAGTCTATCCAAGCCTGGAAGTCACCCAGCTAAATTCACAGGTTTTTCTGTTAATTTCTTTTCCTCTTATATTTAATTTTGAAAAACAAATTCTTTTCACAATGAAACTCCCTATGTGAACTCATTTCCTGGCACATCTCCACCATGCCTGGATGAATCCAGTAGAAAAATGGAAATTTGATTTTACACCTGTGCACCTCTGCAATCTAAAATATCCTGAGGTTAAAAATAGACTGTCTTGGCTGCTCGTTTTCTGCGTATTCTTTAGGTTAGAAACTCAGTATCACACAGGCTCCAGGAGTACATGTTTGTTGTCTTTGTCATTAATATACCTCAAAATATGATGGACATAGGGCAATTCTAGTTTGAATGCCATGTGTTTATGTAGCTATTGAGCCATCTCAAGGGAGGCATTCACAGGGTCAGTCAGCAGGGACATCTTCAATGAAACCAGGTTGCTCAGGACCACTTCAATGTCCTGACCTTGAAAGTCTCCAAGGATGGGGCCTCAGCCACATCTCTGGGCAATCTGTCCCAGTATTTCAATGCACTTATTGTAAAGAACTTCCTCCTTATGCCCAGCCTAAATCTACCCTGCTCCAGTTTCCAACCATTGTGCCTCATCCTGTCACTGCAAGCCCTTCTAAACAGTCTCTCCCCAGCCTTCCTGTAGGAGCCTTTTAGATACTGAAAGGCCTCTATATTGTCTCCCTGGAGTTTTCTCTTCTCCAGGCTGAACAGTCCTAGCTCTCACAGCCTGTCTTCACAGGAGAGGTGCTCCAGTCCTGCGATCATCTTCATGGCCCTCCTCTGGACCTGGTCCAGCAGATCCGTGTTCTTCTTGTGCTGGAGGCCCCCGGGAGCTGGCACAGCAACTGCAGGTGAGTTCTCACCAGAGCAGAGTGGCAGAATCGCTTCTCCCTGCCTGCTGGCCATGCTGCTTTTGATGTAGCCCAGGCTGCTATTGGCTTTCTGAGCTGCAAGTGCCCATTAGCTGGCTCGTGTCCAGCTTTTCACCCACCAATACACCCAAGTCCTCTTCTCCAGGGCTGCTCTCAAACTCATCATCCCCCAGCCTGTCTTGATATCAAGGATTGCCCTGACCCAGATGCAGGACTTTGCATTTTGCCTTAATGAACCTTATTAAGTCCTCCTTAGTCCTCTTCTCTAGCCTGTCTAGAATGTTATTCTAACACAGAGGTTTTGTACAAGAATGCGCCTTGATCTACAGTGACTATAAAATGAGACTAAAATGACTGCTCAGAGGCAGACAGGTGCATTGTAAACATTGCAGGTTATGTGAGATAAATTCTGCCCTGTGAGGTATTTTATCCAAATTACTATCACTAGTCTAAATTGACAGTGCTTGTTTAAAAAAAAACAACCCAACCAACCAAAAGAACCTCAACTGGAAAGTGTCACACTGACTGAAGGTAAGACACGTATATTTGTAGAAGACAAGCCTCTTTTGCTGCTACATAGAGTGGCTCTGGCTCTTACCAAGTCTAGCAAATAGATTTTGAACAACAGGACTGAAAACCACAGGAATGGAGAAGACTTAGGAATCTTAAACCTTCCCCAGCAGTGCTGATGGATTGCTGTTAGGGACTGGTAGATGTAGGCCACAGCAAGTGTTTGAAGAAATCAGATCTGCATAGATGACTCCCTTGATAGATGTGCATGTGCTGTTTTGCAGTGCTTTTCTCTATGTGCCTCTGCAGGTATTACTACCAATAAGCCATCACTCTTCAGAAGGCCATCTGCTTGACATTAACGTGAATTTCTGAAGGAGAAAAAAAATCTGCTGGGCCCATCAGATAATCGCAGGCTGTAACAGGTGGGGCCTGCCCAGAGAGCGGGAGGGAGAATCACATCTCTTCCTGGAAAAGTAAAAGAATGAGGCCTGAGGCTTGAGGCATTGCAGTCGGAGAGGAGTATATGTAGAAATGAAGCTGTTCATCTACCTGTCACGCATACAGAAGTAGTGAAGGGATCTTCTGGGTCACTGAATTTTCCCAGATGAAATGTCAGACCTGCTGTCATAGTCATACTGGTATTGATACTTGAGATAGAACATCACTCAGCTGTACCTCCAAGCACTATATGCTGGCTGAAAGGAAGTTCATCAGTAGTCCTCATGGGCAGAAGCTCTCATGAACTTCAGCAGGTGCAGGCTGAGCCTGTCTGACTCTTCTGACAAGGTACCAATTTGCAAACATGAAGAAGCATTTGTAACCTTTAAAAGCTTTCTCTAACATCTTCTGTGTTCGCTGGTGACTCTTTTTCAGCAACTGGTAGAGCACACCTGAGCTGCTCTCTCTGTTGCTTTCCATGAATGTTCAATTTTGCTCATTCCCTTGAATGATTCTGGAGCACATTACACCACTCCGAGTTCATACTATGTAGGAGACATACTAAGTGAACTTACTAACCACATCTGGAGATGTATTTGTACTCTTCAATAGTGGGATATTGGTGGCTAAGCCCTTCTCTGGATCTAGACCTCTCCACATGATTTTAGCTGCACTTTCTCCTGGATACCTTTGGGCTTGAAAACACTTAACTCAACCTTTTTGAACTCAAGTGCCTAAAGTAGGCATTTTCTTCCCACTTAAAGCAAATGTCAGAAGTCCTTTCTATTCTAGCAGCAGAATAGCAAGCTTTAAAGCAAACAGCTACCTCCATAGTCCTCTGAATTCGTAAGTGCTGCAGCAAGCATGCTCCCCTGCCTGTCCAAATGTCTATCCTGTTAATAGCTTCTTGCTTGCCTGTGGGCAGCTTTTCTGCATGCGTCTGTCAGTGTTTATTCTGCTGGATCTGTTGGAAGTTGTAGTTCTCTACGTGCTCCTAATAGTGAACTTCAACTGTGCTCAAATCCGCCCTGTGTTTTGCTGCCTGGATAACCTGCAAGCCTAGTTTATGAGAATGGTTTTGAGCTGCCTGGAACAGGTAGGACAGGTATGCTAGGGAGGGACAAACTCCCAAGCCTTGGAAGCTGCAACACAAAATAGTTTTCTGTTTTCAGGATTCAGCTTACATGTACTTTGGGATGGATTTGGTGGGCGGGGTTGAGATCTGGACAAAAGTCTGCACTAAAATTGCGGCTGTAGGAGCTGGGTGGTGGCCATTTCAGACCAAGCCACCAATGCTGCACTGAGGGATGTGCTCTCCCACATAGCATTTTCTCCCTGACACTCTCCTGAAACACTGCTGGGGCCTCCCTCTGCTACTGGGGTGCCCCAGTCATCCATGCTCCACCAGAATGCAGAGGGACCTGGGAGTCCTGCTGGACAAGAAGTTAACTATGAGCCAGCAATGTGCCCTTCTTGCCAAGGCAAATGGTATCTTGGGATGTGTCAAGAAGAATGTGGCCATCAGGTCGAAGATTGCCTTCTCCCTCTACTCTGCCGTAGTGAAGCTCTATTGGACAACTGCGTCCAGTTCTGGGCTCTCCAGTTCAGAACACACAATGAAAACACAAAGAACTACCACAAAGAGCCTGGCTGAGAGCTGAGAAGATGATTAGGGGACTGAAGCATCTCTCTGATGAAGAGAGGCTGAGAGACTTGGGGTTCTTTAGCTTGGAAAAGAGAAGCCTGAAAAGAGATCTTATAAATACCTAAAGAGTGGAGGTAAAGAGCATGGGGCTGGTTTCTTTTCACTGGTGCTCAGTGACAGGACAAGAGGTGACGACCACACACTGGAGCACAGGAGGCTCTAAGTGAATAGGAAGAAAAAAAATTCTTTGAGGATGCCAGAGCACTGGAACAGGCTGCCCGGTGGAGTTTTGACGTCTCCCCTGGACACATTCGAAAGCCACATCGACAGCTGCTGCGTAACCTGCTCTAGGCGACCCTGCTTTAGCAGGGGGGTGGGACTGGATGTTCTCCGCAGGTCCCTTCAAACCCTCAGCATTCTGCGCTTCTGTGACTGCTCTGCCCAATCCTCAAGGAACCGCCGCTCACCTCCAAGGTAAAATGAGGGATGCTGTCAATCCCACCCTTGTCCGGACCCTGACCGCGCCTCCCACCGAGCAGGGCGCAAAGAGTCCCACGCCCAGTGGCCGCAGTGCCGCCCGCCCCTTCCGCCGGCGGGCCCGCCCCTGCCTCCTCCTCCTCTCGGCAGCCTGCGGCTGGCATGGCGGCGCCCAGCGCGTAGGGCCGCACGTGTGGCTGCCGGTGTGGGGTTACGCCGCGCCACGGGGGCTGAGATCTCCGTCAGCACTACTGCCGCCATGAAGAGCAAGTCCTCAGCCCCCAAGTCGGGGAACACGCACCGGGTGAGCGCCCGCCCGGCACGGCCGGAGCTCCACGGCTGGTGGCCGGGGGGAGGAGGGGCTCTGGGTTTAGTTTAGTGACTGGCTTCCGAGGCTGTGCTGAGGGAGGAGACGTGAGGTCGGGAGGTGTGGGTTTCCGCAGCATTTGATCTCTTCTCGAGACTAAACAACTGCAGTTCTCTCCGTCTTTCTTCAGAGGAGAGATGTTCAAGTCCTGCAGTCGTCCTCGTAGCTGTCCTTTGCACTCTCTCCACTAGATCCCAGTCGCTCTTGAACAGGGGACCCCAAAACTGGATACAGTGTGTGTGACCCACTCTAGGTGATCCTGCTTTGGCAGGAGTTGGAGTTGACGATCTCCAGAGGTCTCTTCCAATCCCTACACTTAGGTGATTCTGTGTCACGGAGACGTGCGAGCTGCAAGCTTAGGTGGTGCAGAGTAGGGAGCAGGGAAATCATCTATCCTGCTTGTGGGCATTTTAAGCTTTTTTTTTTTTTTTTTCCCCTTAAAATTGTGGTAGGGCTGTTTACAGGTTGATGGGTGTTTTCCGGTGGCATGTCTTTAGAAGTGAGTTTGTGTTTGCAGTGCAAACCATTCTCGGGACTGAGCAAAAAAACGTGTGTGTCCTTTTGTTTTGCAGTTTCTTACCTTTTCAGAACGTTTAAGCAATGTTAATATCGATATTATTCATCGGATTGACAGAGCTGGAAACTATGCTGAGGTAAGAGCAGCAATTACAGTCGTCTTCTGAAAGCACATCATCACAAGTAGATATGCTCTAGGACAGATTCCCTGAAGACATTTATTCAGGAGGAAATTGGAAAAGAGCCTTTCGTGAAGCCTGATTTTGTGGTTTGTGCCCCTTTGCTTTTGGATCCACCTCACAGTATTCACAGCTTCACAAGTTGCATCAGGTTGTGAGGGATGCTCAAAGGTCATCTTCTCCAACTCCTCTGCAGCAAACAGGGACATCTTCGCCTAGATCAGGCTACCCAGGGCCACATCAAGTTTGACATCAAATATCTCCAGGGACAAGGCCTCGACTACGTCCCTGGGCAACCTATTTAACAGTGCCACCGTAACAGCTTCCATGTGGCTGGTGGTCCTGTGGATATTTCGGAGTATGGAAGATGCTGGTGTGGCAGGCAGTGCTTGGTCTGGACCTGCAAAGACTTACAGGTGCTGAGTAATTGCAGTGCATACTGCACACACTTAAGAGCATAGATGTGTGTCTTCATAGATGACACAGAAGGGTCATTTATATGTGCCCTGTAGGTCATAGTTGTGATTATAGTGCTTTGCAGGGTTTTACCTCCTGGCCTGCTGGATTGTTCTTCTAAACTTCCTGCTATGTAGCTGTGAGGATGCCTGAAGAAATATTTTCAGATGTGTTTTGAATATATAAGGCAAACCTGTATCTTCAGGGAAATTCCACAGCACCTTTGGAAATGAAGGTTTCCTAGAATATTCGTAAAGTACTAGTGGAACTTGGTAGTTTTCTTCATTTGAAGGTCTCATCTTTGCAGGCTACGCTCTCATTAAGGTTGGTAGTTGTTATTTTATTGTTGTTTCCGTAGGAGGTCGAAACCTACTTCTCTGAAGGACTCCGGAAATGGAGGGAACTGAACCTCACTCAGCATTTTGGTACGTTGCTTCTTGCTTTCCTTAAGCTGTTAAAATACATTTTTTCTGCATCCAAAGCCCAGTGGGAGATTCTCTGTTGGCTGGCTTTTGGACTGGGCTCCCAGGAGCTGTTACTCTTTAGCACCCTGCATGTTTACCAGAAACTGCACTAGTGTTCAGGATTTTTCCCTTTGTGCTTCTGACAGTGCAATTCTACAGTGAAGTGGCCAACAAATGCCAGTCCTTCAACCAACTGGTTTATTACCAGAGTGCCATTGTTCAGAGCTTGAAGACACATTTGCAAGTCGAAGGCAGTCTTGCTTATCAACCCCTCTTAGAGTAAGTATGTGGTGTCAAAATGTAGGTAGAAGCCTTGATGGTATTACAATTAAGCAGCAGTCCTGTTATGACTTCTTTTTTTTTTTCTTTCTTTTTAATTTTGTTTTATTGTATACAAGGAAAAGCATGGTTTGAGGGGGTTTGAAGGGATCACAAGGATCATTTAGTTGCAACCCCCATGCCTAGGGTAGAGACACCTCACAGTAGATCAGGTTGTCTAGAGCCTCCTGCCGCCTGGCCTTGAACAACTCCAGGGCTGGGGCTTCAACCATCTCCCTGAGCAACCCATTCCAGGGTCTCACTATCCTCATGGTGAAGAACTTCTTCCTAACATCCAGTCTGAATCTACCCATTTCTAGCTTTGTTCCATTCCCCCTAGTCCTGTCACTACCTGACAACGTAAAAAGTCTCTCCCCAGCTTTCTTGTAGATCTGCTTAAGATACTGAAAGGTCACAATAAGGTCACCTCGGAGCCTTCTCCTCTCCAGACTGAACAGCCTCAAGTCCCATAGCAGAGGTGCTCCAGCCCTCTGATCATCCTCATGGCCTTTCTCTGGACACATTCCAGCACATCCATATCCCTCTTGTAATAGAGATACAGCAATCAGATGTCCAAAGTGTTCACTAGTGGAGTCTCTCAGGGATCAGTGGTGGGTCCACTGCTGTTCAACATCTTCATCAAAGACATTGATGAAGGGGCAGAGTCTCCTCAGCAGGTTTGCTGATGACCAAACTGGGAGGCTTGGTTGATCCAGCTGAAGGCTATGCAACCATCCATCAAGACTTGGACAGACTGGAGAGCTGGGCACAGAGGAACCAAATGAGGTTCAACAAGGACAAGTGCAGAGTCCTGCACCTGAGGAGGAATAATAAACTGCACCAGTACAGGTTGAAAGGTGATCTGCTGGAGAGCAACCCTGTGGAGAGAGACCTGGGAGTGCTGGTGGATAGCAAGTTATCCATGGGACAGCATTGTGTCTTTGTGGCCAAGAAGGCCAATGGGATCCTGAGGTGTATTAAGAAGAGTGTGTCCAGCAAATCAAGGGAGATTCTCCCCCTCTACTCTGTCCTGGTGAGACCTCATCTTGAATACTGCATTCAGTTTTGGNCTGAGAGGGGATTTAATAAATGTTTATAAATATCTGAGGGCTGGGGGGCAGGAGCGGGGGCAGGCTCTGGTCACTTGCTCTCTGGGGCAGGACGAGGAGCAATGAATGGAAGCTGCAGCACAGGAAGTTCCACCTCAATGCAAGGAGGAATTTCTTTACTGTAAGGGTCACAGAACACTGGCACAGGCTGCCCAG
>VWZE01025050.1:292043-313891 GCA_013396675.1 Eubucco bourcierii | reverse complement strand
GTTATTGCTTTGTTTTTAACATGCACTGACACTGATGTATTTTCTGAAACCCAGTCTAGTGGTGCAGCTGGCTCGAGACCTTCAGACTGATTTCTATCCTCATTTTCATGACTTTTTCCTGGCCATCACCAAGTTACTGGATACACAGGACACAGAGCTGCTGGAATGGGCTTTTACCTCACTCTCCTATCTCTACAAATACTTGTGGAGATTGATGGTGAAGGACATACACAACATATACAGGTAAAAGCTGTTTTTACTGTCTGCCTTGATCCAACAATTACTGCGTGCTATTGAAATGTAAATGCCACACAGTGGCTTAATGCTTCAACATCTTTATCTTGTGCTTTCCATGACTCTGAGTCTCATTATCATATGCAACTCCTTTGAGATCCTACTTACTTTCATTGGTTACTGTATTGGAAGAGAGATCTTGGTTGGGGTGCAGAGTTGGGGCCTTCATTTCCCTTTTCTCCTGCATGGAGAGGAGAGGAAACATCCACCTTAACTGAGTAAACAAAGCTCAGAAAGACACTGAATTTTCAGAGTCATCTGGGAGACCTGTGACCAAGTCTAAATGGGTTGCATGAATCTCTTGAGCATCAGTTGACTACTTCAGTCATTTATATAATTTCTGAGTTGCAGGCACTTAGATTTAGAACACTGAATGGATTTCTTTGAGAATTGTTCCTTTACCAATATTTTCCCCCTCGTGTTTTTTTTTTTTTCTTTCTTTCTGTCTGCTTAGTGAGAGATCATACAAAGTGTTGTATGCCTTGAAACTCCTTGCTGCAGGATGCTGTAGGTGTGGAAAGTTGTCATAGGCTCAAAGGGAAACTGTGCAACTTGGAGGGAGTTACCAGATGCGTAGGAGACACATCTTGCTTGGTGGGGTCTCTGAGCTAGAGCTGCAAGTGGTTGAAGGCTGTTTTTAGTAGTTACTTGACCTGTTTTCAAACCTTTCCCAGGCATCTGCTTGCAGCTGCTCTTAAACTGAATGTTACTGCTTCTTCAGTCTTACATTTCTGTGACAGCAGTGCTCTCTCTTTGTAATAGCCAGCGGGTCCACACTGCTTCCTCCTAATTTCAGTTTGGAACAGGTAGAGCAAAAAGGGTTTTAGATTTCCTCCCCAGTGCAGCAAAAGCTGTTGAGCATATTGAAAAACATCTGCTTGGCTGTGAATGTGAGGCACCGCTGGCTCTGCAGCGAACATGTGCTGAGCCACCTGCAACCCTTACCGATGCTTACTGTCAAACTGCAAATATTTATCATCCCTGTAAATTGTATCTTTAGAAACTTTTAAGTGCACAGGAGACCCTGGTGGCTCAATTGAAATACAGATCTGGTTTATCAGATCAGCTTTGGTTTTATTTACTACTGTTAATTATATATGTAGGAAATCTTGATGCTGCAGTTCAATCTGTATAGGTCCAGAGATTTTGGAGGTGTTTCTCAATGCGGTTTAATTTGCCTGTCATCTGGCTTTCTTTGTAAAGCTCTGTTCTTTATCCAGGGAGAGTGGGAAGGAATTGAGTTGAGGACAGTATTGACTCTCTCTAGGAAGACAGATTCTTAGGTGGTTTTTTTGGGGAGGAAAAAAAACCTGAAAACGGTATCAGTTTTTTTTAGAACCAGTTGGTGGTAATTCTTGCATTGCTTTTAAGAGAGTGGCTTGTTTTGTGTCTTTATAGTCTGTACAGCACCCTACTGGCTCACCACAAACTTCACATCAGAAACTTTGCTGCTGAAAGTTTTGTCTTCTTAATGAGAAAGGTGAGATTTTTGTACTTTGATGCTACTTCCACTCTGTGATGGCTCTTGGATTCAATGAGTAATACTAGATTTTCTCCAAAGAAGGTTTAAGAAGGCCTGAACAGCCATTCAGCGTGTCCTGAGCTGTCATTTTTAGTGAGTGTTTTACTGAGAATATCATGCACTTCTTAGCAGCAGTGGCAAATAGAGTAATCAGAGCAGTTAAACTATAAACATCTGTGATTTGTGTAGCTAAAATGACTAGAAATGGTAAGGTACCTTTGCAGAGGAGCAGCTTTGGTTTGTAAATGTGCATTTGCTCACTAATGCTTTAAGGCCTTTGTAGAACTGAAAGTCTTGTGACAATCTTTTTGCATTCCTGGAAATCAGAGTATGTAATGTTCCCAGGGAGATCAATCAAGCAGCCTTTCATGGAGTAAGGGAAGGGAATGGTAGTTGTTGGGTCTTATCTAGTCAAAATATCTAATCTGAATCTACCCACTTCTAGTTTTGCTCCATTCCCCCAAGTCCTATCACTACCTGACACCCTAAAAAGTCCCTCACCAGCTTTCTTGTAGGCCTCCTTAAGATCCTGGAAGGCCACAGTGAGGTCTCCTTGGAGCCTTCCCTTCTCCAGACTGAGTAACCCCGACTCTCTCAGTCTGTCTCCATAGGAGAGATGCTCCACATGATGATAGAATGGTTTGAGTTGGAAGGGACCTTGAAGAACATCAAGTTCCAACCCCCATATTGTGGGCAAGGACACCTCCCACTAGACCGGGTTGCGCAAAGTGTCGTCCAACCTGGTATTTAAACACTTTCAGGGATTAGGTGTCCAACTGCAGTGACTTCAGTAGAGTTTTGTACATCTTGAGGTGGGGTGGAGCCTATAGTGACTGAAAAGCTGATAATTCTCCTTGCAGTTTCCTTTGCAGAAATAATGAGTTTGAGCTGTTGTGAGGTATGCAGGACAAAGAGCATAATATGGTGCTGCGGAGCCATTTAATTGCCGCTATCTATCTGGCAGCTCTGAGTAGACGATAACTTCGGGGTTTTTTTCTTATGTTTTGTAGGTTGCTGATAAAAATACAATCTTCAATTTAATGCTGTGTGACCTAGGGGAGCACCCCAAGAAGGTGGAAGGTGTAGGACAGCTACTCTTTGAGATGTGCAAGGGTGTTCGAAGCATGTTCCACTCTTGTGCAGAGACGGTAAGGACAAGGAACAGTTGCTGCTTTAAATGCTGCTGCGAGAGAGCCTCAGCAGTACTCACTGAAGCCACTCAGTCTGGTAGTGGTCACCTCAGTGGCTCGTTGGTGCATTCTGTTCTTTATGTGGCAAGATCTGAAAACCTCCTTCTAAACCTGTTAGATTGTTTTTATTAATTCCTATGTAATATTCCTGTATAAAGTACAGGAAAAGTACTGCTTGCTGATACTTCAGATGTTAAGGGATAGCCTTTATTGTTTTGGGTTTTTTTTGCATGTAGTCATTCTAGAAAGAATCAAGCACACTGGAATGTTTTACCAGTATATTGCAGTAATTGTATGATTATTAGATGTTCTTTTTATGTACAAGGGTGTGATGTTGATCTTTTCCTGTGCAGGTTATGAAATTAATTCTGGTAAAGCTGGGGCCTATTACTGAAGAAGAAATTGAATTACCATGGGTAGCTGTAGGAGAAGCCTTTGAGCAGATGATCAGATCAGCTGTACTCCATATCCATAAGGAGCATTTTGACATTGTCTTCAAGTGCCTAGAGGTACATTGTATTTTATTTATTTTGTCTTTTTAATTCCTGAGGGACAGGAAAAAAACTCTGTGGATTTATCAAGAAAAGTATTTATGTCTTATTAGACCAGAATGGATTTGTTTCTGCTTTGGAAACCTGAAGTGCAGCATCATGAGCATGGGAGAAATCCTTCTCTTCTTTTGACAGTTCAGAGTAACCTTGGTGGCTGTGCTTCAGGTGATAAAGGAACTGATGTATGTGAGACTTAGAGCTCAGTCCTACACCTGGACAATGAGATTTTGTGGGACCTGCCTTTGCAGAGACAGATAGCCCAGTTGCTGGAATGGGAACACTAAAGCTTGCTTTACATCACTGAACTAGGTATACTGGTGGTTCTAAAACCTCTTAGTGAAAATAAAGAGGACACTTTTTGCCCTACACATGTCTTTACAGCAAAGACCTGGACTGAACCTGAAGAGCCATGTGTAAGCCTCAGCCATGTACTGAGAATCAGTGTTCTCAGTTTGGATGTTCTCGTGTTGCTGCTCAAAGGTTTGAGGGAGTAGAGCTGAATGCTGTGAGTTGTACTGTGTTGGGATCGATCCAGAGCAGCTCTATTATGTGTATGACTAACCTCTAAGTATCCATAATAACATAATAATGCATAAGGTGTAAGAGTTCTTAAGTTCTCATAATTCCACTGAAAGCTGGGTGCTTCCATATCATTGTGGGTCTGTGGCCAAGTGTTTCTTTGTCTTCCTCTTTCCAGTTTTGTATATTGTGTGTTGGTCTTTTAGGAGACTCTGGAGGACCTTCATTTTGGAAGGCATTTGTGTTTCTGTCCAAGGAGTATGGGATGCGTGCTTGTACATAATGAGAACTGTGTAGTGATTCTGCAGGGTTTAGTTTGTTGGCCGTGAATGAGACAGTCACCAATATTTTGTCAGGCAGAAGAAATTTGATTCTTTAGACTGGATTTCAAATAGCAGTAAGTGAAGCAAGGTCCAGTGATTTCTCTGAAACATTTTGCTTTCCTTTTCTATTTAAACAGGAGTCACTTTTAGACCTGCAGAGGAAAATAACTAAGACCAACTGCTGTGTGGCTTCAGAGCAGATGGAAAGGGTTCTGCAAGCTTATCTGATCGTAGTGCAACATGCAAATGGATCCAAAATCTCGCTGCCTGAAGATGTCTGTCAGGTAGGTCAGACCGTCGCTTTGGCTGATGTGCCAGGAAAGTGTCAGTTGAATTATGGAAGGGGTGTGGTAAGCTGAAGCACTTGTAGGCATTTCCAGCGCATCATTTGGCTTAGAACTTGCCTTGAGTGAGCTGAGACATTTATTTTGTGTATTGTTGCCCCTCTGATGCTGTGAGAATTTACTTTTGTGCTGTAATGCTGGTGTAGTCCTTTTTTAAAGGAGCAGGGGGGAAGGGGACTGCTGCTTGTAGAGACCAGTTTCTGGCACTCTAAAGGAGACCTAGACCCTTGTATCAGTTCTGCCAGATCCACATGCGTTTCACCCCGTGGAGTTCAAATGTAAGTTCAGTGCCTTCAAATTTCAACAGGACTACTAGGATTTATTTCTGTGTGCTGAAGCTTAGAACACCATGCCCTCTTGCTCCCAGGGACTGTCCAGGTCATTCAGGCCAGACAATCACTGTCTTCATAGATGATTATCATTTTTTCTCTTTCATTTCAGATTTTAATAAAAATGTTACAAACACCACATCTCTCGTCATCTTGCTGCACAACCCTGCTGAACACCATTTCTGCATTTCTGCTGGCTGAGAATGTTTCCTTGCCTGATTCTTTGACCAAGGAAACTATTGAGAAGGTAACAAGGATTGCTGCTTACAGCTGAAATCCCAGAGTTCAAGTTCCCTAGAGCAGGCCGGTATCAGGACATTCCACTTTAGGTTGGGAAATGCAAATTTCTCTTTAGCCTTCTTGCACAGATAAGCTGCCTGATAGGTGTCTACTGGGACTGGTTGACACAGACTGTCAGCATAGAAGTGCCACTGTGACAATGAGAACCAGGCTCTGATTCCAACACAGCCTCTGTAAAGATAGAAGGGAGAACAGAGAAGGAACATGTTCTGCCTTAGATTACAAAGCAGGTCAGTGAGCTGGACTTAGCAAAAAGAGTGCATTTTACATTAAGCTGCCAGGCATTTGATGAGCATGGCTTAGCCTCACAAACAGGGTTCAGGCAAGGGCTGTTAAGGCTTTTAAGTTTAGAAAGCACAGGGGTAGGCATATTTCAGTACTACCATTGCTCCTGAAACGCTGACAGGGTTAGCTGCATGTGTTCCTGTCAAAATGCAGTGGTGCAGAGATTAAAAGGGCTATGGAGTCTGATTCGTCAGTTTTCCTAGTACAGTACATTATGATTTTGCAGTTTACAGTTTAGACCACAGTTGTACTGTGTGTGTAAACAAATATTTGAAAGAAGAGGTGCCATGTGATTTACAGTAGGGAAACAAGGCCGTTGCAATTGTTTAAGAAAGATCAGGTTTCATGTGGTCTCCAGTGTTGGCTTGTGGTGAAGTAAGATTGGTTTTTACCTATGGCATGAGTCCAGTTTTGCTCACGAGACAGTTGAGGATATTTGTGTGGGCTCCTGTTAAACGGGAGGAGGCTTAAAGCTATCCTTGTCTCCTGAAGGTTCTGGGAAGGGGAGATCTGGGATATGGTTTTGAAACCTGGACACTGGGTGTGTATTTCTGTATAACAAGTCTTGGTGTTGAGGAGTATCTGGGTATCTTAAAGGACTGTTCCTATCCGGAGTCCTTTGAAAGCACAGAGGGTGGCTTTGCCCATGAGGTAGTAAACTTTCTGCAACCTGCTACATAGGAAAAATACTGAGTTAAAAAGGTCTTTTGGATCTAAGCCTTTTCCTACAATTGGTGTGACCGTGTTGCAGTCCTAGAACTTTCAGCTTACGTTTTCCACATCACACCAAAGAGATGCTTAACTGTCTTTGCATAAAACCAGCTTGGATCCAGCAGAGTTTGTTAGAAAGGGTGGTGTCAACAGGATTTGGTAGAAAATGTCCAATGGGTAATGGAGAGTTAGCTATGAGATGTCTTTCATTAGTGTGTTCCTGTCAACCTTTCATTTGCATCTTGCAGGTATTTGCCAGTGGATTTGAGCAGCACTTCCTTTTGGACTTTTCCGAAGCCATGTTTGCCATGAAGCAATTTGAGATGGTAGGAGGAAGCTCTTCTGCATTTTTATTTTATTATTTTTTTTTACTTTTATTTGTTGGTGTTGTTGCCAAAGGGAAGAACTGGGAAATCTATAATATATTTAGCTTGTTCTGTATGCTGAAGCATTTTTGTGTGTTGGTATGATGTTTACTTGAAATTCTGGCACCACCTGAGAAGCGTGAAAGAGGTTGCTTATGCCATTGTGTTGAAGTGTGGTAGTGATGCTCGAGGTTGGAGATAGTGACAAAATCTGTGCTCACAAAAAGAACCTTTTCTCTTGGGAATTAGAGGTGGGCTTGTTGTGAATGGGGTGAAGAGAAGGAGCAAGTGCAAATCAAGAGTAAAGATGTCTAACTGGTCAGTCTTAGAACTGGTGATCTGAGAGGAATCAAATTGCTTTCAGCTCTCCATTTAGTCAAAGACTGGTAAATCTGGTGCTTCACTACTTTGTGAGTGTTTATTTCCTCTGTATCTGTGTGTTGGTTTTTGGTTTGCTTTTTTTTTTTTTTTAATTTCATGATAATTAAAGAGATTCACCAATCTTTTTGGTTTCTTTTTTTCATCCCTTCAGCATTTTCTTCCATGCTTTCTAGCATACATTGAGCATTGCTTCTCTGGCACAGATAACACTGC
This sequence comes from Eubucco bourcierii, assembly GCA_013396675.1. Classification (NCBI taxonomy): domain Eukaryota; kingdom Metazoa; phylum Chordata; class Aves; order Piciformes; family Ramphastidae; genus Eubucco; species Eubucco bourcierii. The sequence continues at coordinate 306,564 of VWZE01025050.1, read as the reverse complement.
AAAGGATGAGGCAATGGCAATTCTGGCTAAACTCATTCTGGTGAAAGCAGAGCCCCCTACCATTGGTTCCATGGCATTTGAAAAGTATCCTCTTGTTTTCTCAGAATCATCTGTCAGGTGAGTTCTCAAGCTTAGCAAATCCTGCATGTCTGTGTGGCTGCAGGCCTGAAGGCGGCGTAAGGGTACATCAGAGTTTGCCAGAGTTGTGTAAATAGCAAGATTGCTGGCAAGATTTCAGACCAAGTGGTAAAGTAGAATCCCTGTTTTTCTTCCTGAGATTATATGAGAAGAGATACTGCTCTGGAAAGGTTATCATTGATAATCAAAAAGCTAGTGAGTACTGCAGTAGGTGTGTGATGGGGAATGTTATACCAAACTGCGTACTGCATCCTTGGTAATTTTCGTAGTGAGTGCTGCACTTCAGGTTCTCATCTTTACTAACCTGTGCCACACATTTCTTCCCTGTATGCCAACATCTTGTCCAGGAGCTTTCTTGACAGCTGTGCCACAGCTTTGCCACAGGATACAGCTGGGTACCAAAGAGTCTGTTGCAAAGTTGCTTTGGAATGAAGTGGTTGCTCTCCTTCTGGAACCTCTTTGGAAAGATTTGGGGTAACCACTGCCAAGCACAGAATAAACCATTGCTAATCTATTGGTAACAGTTGTTCTGATCACTCTAGCTTACATAGTTCAAGACTTTCACCTGCAGAATGGTGACTTGTGTTGCCTTCTATGTAAGGTTTTATCTTCCTGAAAACAATCCATGCTGTGGAGTTTTCCTATTTTTATTTAATAGAGTGAAAATAGTTGGGTTAGGGAGCGGGAGGTTGAGTCAGAACAATTAAGTTTGGTTTTCCTTGCTTGCCCTTGGATTTTTAGTGGTTTGGAGTACATAGCTGAGAGGATTTTTCTCCTACCTGGGACGTTTTTTGTGCTCTTGCATTGTCAGTAGTAGATCTCAAGAGTTACATACCACATCTCCTATGTAGGATGGAATTAGCAATTCGTGAAGTAATCCTAAAAGATATCTGACCAAACTGTTATTAAATACTCCTAATCTGCCCCCGGCAGTCTGTAACAGTACTTTATTGTCCTTATGGTTACATGGGTGTTTGATTTGATTCATTGGTTTGGGTTTTAGTTTTTCACACTGTATAAATTAAACTTCCTTTTACTGCAGGTTAAATCCATTGCTACTTATCTGCAGGGAACATAAAGAGCAAAATATTTCTTCTCTACACCCAGCTTTTACAAATAATGGGTTTTGTTCATCAGAAACATCTGAATTCTCCTTTCTCTGGATCAACAGTCTTAATTGCATCTGGTTTATTTCAGAAATTGTTTCTTAAACCTCTAATAATTTTTGATACTGGGTTGTTTTTTTTGTTAGCTTCTGTGTTTCTGATAGGATGGAGCCTATGCAGCCTTCAAACTGTAGTCTTGCAACCACTGTGTGAAACTAAAAGAATGCTGTCCATGGGGTGTGTAGCATGTATATATATGTTCATGTATTCCAACATGATGCCACTCTGCAGATGGCTTCTTGATTTGGGCTCTGCTTATGGTTTGTTTTAAGTCCCCAAACATACCAAACCGTAGAATTGTAGAATGGTTTAGGTTGGAAGGGACCTCCAAGAGCATCCAGTTCCAACCCTCTGCCATAGGCAGGGACACCTCCCACTAGAACAGGTCTCTCAAGGCCTCATCCAACCTAGCCTTGAACACCTCCAGGGGCGAGCATTCACAGCCTCCCTGGGCAACTTGAGCCAGTGTCTCACCACCCTCACTGGAAAGAACTTCTTCCTAACATCTCGTTGAAATCTCCCCTCTGTCTGTTTAAGCCCATTACTTCTTCTGTCATTACAAGACCTTGTAAATAGTCCCTCCCCAGCCCTCCTGTAGGCCCCTTTCAGATAATGGAAGGCCACTACAAGGTCTCCTGTAGACCCCTTTCAGATAGTGGAAGACTACTACAAGGTCTTCTTGAAGCCTTCTCTTCTCCAGGGTGCAGAACCCCAACTCTCATAGCCTGTCCACATAACTTCAATCTCACTGATTCTTTTTTTGTCATCCATTAGTCTGTCTGTGCCTCTACAGTCATGGTTTATTATCAATAATCAGAGTGCACCTAGAGGCTATGTGTCCTAGTTGTGAGGGTGTCCAGCTGTGAAGTACTTTGCTTGAAATAATAATTTGGTATTTCTTGTGGGCCACTTGGCTTGGCCAGGTCCTTTCTGCTAGAAGTAGCAAGCATATTTTGAGTATCGTAGGAGGTAAAGGAAGAGTGTCTGGTATGTAATGCTGGGTTACTAAAAGACTGTTTTGTTTTTAGCTCTAATACCAGGCAACAAACAAGTAAAAGAGAAGGAAGAAAGGCAGCAGTACCAGTGTTGGATCGTGCACTGTCTTTAATCCATTTACCAGAGGAGGAGGAGGAGATCACTGACCTTTCACAGCCATGGGTTGCCTTGGTGGTACTACCACATATTAGGTAAGGGACGTTGTAAAGTACTATTTCTGTGATGGTGTCTAGTTCGTTATCTGTCGGAAATAAGAGAAGGACAATCATTATGAACCCTAGCACAGGGAAATGCCATGGGTCAGTAGTAGAGTCAGGAATGGTTTGTTGGTTGCCTACTCCCTAGATTTTGTACTTTACTACGTTCTTCACATGTTCCAATTTCTGTATTTTAAGCACTGTCCTCTCTAGACTGGGTTTTTTTTACTAATTGTGATGTTCTTGCATGGAGGAAGTAGTTGGAAAGAAGTGGCAGTGAATGCTACAAGTTAAATTGCGAACCAGAAATAGCAAAAATGGTGTGCTGCTGGTTTCAGATATATGAAATTAAGGTAGCTCACCCCACAAGACAGATGTGAAAGAAAGATTTCATATGTGAGTAGGTGTTAAGTGTAATAGAGATGAAAGTCTTGCCATTTATTTTGGACAGACCAATGGACAAAGGGAACATTCTGCCCTGTGTGACAAGTTTCATAGACTCTCTCTTCAGAGCCATTGACAAAGGGAGCCTCTGCAAAGGTCAGTTACAGTTGTTTCCTGTGTCTTTGTTGATATATAAAATAAAGAGGTTTTTTTGATATCACAAAACATGAAAATGAATGGCAGTAGCACCATATCCAGGTTTATTGCCCAACCCAATTAAAACTAAGAAAGTAAAGCATGGGAGGAAACCCATTTGCTCCTCATAATAAGAATGAGACAGCAGATGTTCTGCAAAGTGGAGGACAGAGATAATTGGGTAGGAAACGAAGAGAGTGAGAAAAAAAGAGGATTGAAATCAACCTAAACCAGATCCAGGTTGAGGGAGAAACTGTTGACTCACAAGCTTCAGTGAGGCTTTTCCAGACCTAGAAGGCAAAGCCTGGGGCATCACCATCCCTGATCTGAGTAACAACACCAATTCCAAGATGCTGTATCTCTAAGCATGAGTGGTCGCTGCTTGGCTTCCCTCTCTGACTAGGAAAAAACCACAGCAATTTAACTGAGCGTGCACTGGACAGGGCACTTGTTAGGTGGAATTGCAAGTATTTGGCCTTGTGCCAAAGTATGAGCAAGTATTGGAATGCCCCAGGTTCAGCGTTCATAGTTCCTTGGTTTGGAAGGGCTTGTCTGACCTTTTCCTTTTGTAATTCCTTTATTAACATTCCCAAATATATCCCCCAATTAGCTCTGTTGCTGTTTCTTCTCTAGTCTTTGTCAAGCATGGTCCTTTTTGGTTTAGCCCACCCTTCTATGTTTTGCATGCTGATTGATTATTTTAGTGCCAATGAGTTTACTCTAAAGAGAATAATACCCAAATCTTCTTTGCATCTTATCTTTGGTGACAATAGTAGCAGCTCTGCACCAGCTCTGTGTTTGTGCAGGAGACAAATAGCTATTTCTTCCTTTGTCCATAAGAGAAAAGGGTTCACTGCTAGTGGGTTCCTGCTCACTGCGGGGGGGTTGGACAAGATGACCTTTGAGAGTCCCTTCCAACCCAATGCAATCTTTTTCCAACCATTGTCCCATTCTACATTTCTTTGCTTGCTTTTCCTCACCTTTCTCCCAAACTAGGGTTTCTGGACACATTCTTTCCAGCACTATGATCTATATAGGTTCCTTCACCTTGTACTAGGACTCCAGTTGCCTTTCACTGCCTGTCCAAGGCACACCCCAGCCCTGAGTTCAGATCATATAGGTCTGTCTGTAGTGAGGTGGAATCCTCTGTCTTTGTCCAGTGCAGACATAATACTGCTCAATAGCGTGCAAATTAGAGTTTGGAATCCTGTGCCCTCACACTATTATAGAATCATAGAATGGTAAGGTTGGAAGGGACCTCAAGGATCATCTAGTTCCACCCCCCTGCCATAGGCAGCGACACCTCCCACTAGTACAGGTTACTCAAGGCCTCATCCAATCTGCCCTTGAACACATCCAGGGAGGGAGCATCCACAACCTCCCTGGGCAACCTGTTCCAGTGCCTCACCACCCTCACTGTAAAGAACTTCCTCCTAACATCTAGTCTAAATCTCCCCTCTGCCAGTTTAAGCCCATTGCCCCTTGTCCTGTCATTGCAGGCCCTTGTAAATAATCCTTACCCAGCCTTCCTGTAGGCCCCCTTCAGATACTGGAAGGCTACTATCAGGTCCCCTCAAACCCTTCTCTTCTCCAGGCTGAAGAGCCCCAAGTCTCTCAGCCTGTCCTCATAGGAGAGCTGCTCCAGCCCTCTGATCATCTTTGTGGCCCTCCTCTGGACCCGCTCCAACACTTCCATGTCCTTCCTGTGCTGAGGGTTCCAGAACTGCACACAGTACTCCAGGTGGGGTCTGACGAGAGCAGAGTAAAGGGGCAGAATCACCTCCCTTGCCCTGCTGGCCACGCTTCTCTTGATGCAGCCTAGGACTCGGTTGGCTGTCTGGGCTGCATGTGCACACTGCAGGCTCATGTTGAGCTTTTCATCAACCCAGACTCCAAGGTCCTTTTCCTCAGGGCTGCTCTCCAGCCATTCACCACCCAGCCTGTATTTGTGCTTGGGATTGTGCCTACCCAGGTGCAGGACCTTACACTTGGCCTTATTGAATTTCATGAGGTTGGCCTGGGCCCACCTCTCCAGCCTGTCCAGGTCCCTCTGGATGGCATCCCTGCCCTCTAGCAAGTCGACTGTGCCACACAGCTTGGTGTCATCTGCAAACTTGCTGAGGGTGCACTCCATTCCTCTGTCCATGTCACTGACAAAGATGTTAAACAGCACTGGTCCCAGCACTGACCCCTGAGGGACACCACTTGGCACTGGTCTCCAGGTGGACATTGTGCCCTTGATCACCACTCTCTGGGTTCGACCATCCAGCCAACTCCTTATCCAGCGAGTGGTCCACCCATCAAGTCCGTGTTTTTCCAGTTTGGTGACCAGGATGTCATGTGGGACAGAGTCAAATTGATGCAGAAGCTTCATCCTGCCATTGCTACTGTTTCTTCTCTTCTCTGAGGAGCTCCTCAAAGAGCTTAGGGGTGAACAGGATTCAGCATACACCTGGGGAGCTGAGCAACTTGGAATAGAGGGATGTTTTCAAAGGAATAAGTGGGAAATTAGTGTTCAGTCCCCCTTTTTTTCTATGGCAGCTGGTAACATGTAAGAAAATTCTGTCTTTTGAAAGATTCTGGTTTAGGAGCCTGGGAAGAGGTGGAGGAAAGGGGAATTACTTAGTTTATTAAACAACCTGATTGCTAATTTAGGAGTGTCAAGGGAAAGGAATTGCCTTTCCAGTTCCTTGCCTGGAAGGGCTTTGGGTCTCCTGTATTTCCTCTATCTCTAAAGGGGGCTGAAAGGTTTAGAAAGAAGGCACAAGTGGTGTAATGAAATTCAACAAACCCGCCTTCACTGGAAGATCCTCAGTTTAAAAGTGCACGAGACAGCTTTGGAGATCTCATCCAGCAGCGCATTGCCCAAGTGCCAGACTTTGTAGGCATCTGTGTGGTAGCATCAGTATATATTTTTGCTTCTGTTTCGCTGCATCTGCATCAGTTTGGACATTTCTTTGTTTAGGAGAGCCATTTATATCTTGGAGCTGAGACTCTTGTAGCAGTGTTTGGTTCCATATCTCTGCTCTCTGTGTATGTGACTGTGATGGAAACAAATGCAAACTGGAAGCTGCTTGCAGCTTTCACAGCTGCCTCATTGGAGCGGCATGCACTTTGATAGCTAAAAGAGCATTTCCTTTGTCGCTTATGGAAATGGCTAAAACACTCACGTGCTGGTTCAGGGGTCTGTGTGTTACCCTGTTTCTATGAGTCCAACCATTTCAGGGTGGACAAGCACCGTACAAACACAAGTCCTTGAGAGCTGGGTAAATATACAGGTTGTTCTTGTTCTCTCTCTGCTCCAGGAAGCCTGTTTGTGGCCTGCCAAGCTGTAAGTACTCTTCTTAGTTTGGCAGAGTCTTCTGAAATACTCCGTTTGTTACCTGTGGAGCGTGTCAGGAGCTTAGTGACGTAAGTAAACTCTCTGATCCTTTGTGATTCTCCTTGGTGTAGCAAAGAGTTGACTTTGCCTTTCTGTAAATGCTTATTAAATGCCCCTTTGGGTGCTGCCCATTCTGTTAGGCTGCCATTATCGCTTGATTATTTGGGTTATGTAAGGTGGCAATGTTACAGGCACTGTTTGCATGTTTTGTGTAGTACCTTTTCAGTGACACTTTCTCTGCAAACCGAGGCTTTCCTGCTTCAGAGCAGTGCCAAATAAGTTGGTTCTAGTTTTGCCTAGGGGCACTAGTGTGGTAACTGTGTTATATGATAAGCCTGACAAGAAGCAGGAGTAGCCTTTCTGATTTGTGTCAGAAACCTGAACTTCTTCAGTCTGGTGGTGGTGTTGGCATTCCACCATGTCCACCTTGCCTCTGTGTGTGCTTGCTCTGCAGTGGGAGAAGGTTTTGTAGGCTCTTTTGTATTTTTAATTAGCACACCTCACTGAGGGATGGAGGGAGACTGATAACTTTCCAGGAAATTCTCCTAAGTTTGTCATCTCCCGTCATTGTTGAGCTGGAGCATCTCCAAGTGCTCGATAGCCTGAGTTTCAAAAGATCCTTTTCAGTTAGGAAATCGTGGCACCCACGTCTGAGGCATGATGAAGGTGAAACAACTTGCCCGGCTCAAGCAGGAAATCTGGCATCAAGCTTCAGTCCAGTGCTTTTCTGCCAGTTTTGGGCTGGAGCTGTGAAACTCGTTTGGTGCAAGGGATGTTAGGTAGCAGCAGGAGGTTTCCCTGTGGTCACTCTGGGTTCCTGGTGCCTCATCTAGGTCCAGGTTATTTCTTTCATGCTGAAGTTGATCGCTGGCTGTACACCTTGGCAATAGCAGCAGCTATTGTCAGACCTATGCAGATTTGGTTTCTGCAGCTCTGTGTGTCTGGGTCCAGCCTTCTAGCTCCAGCTTGACAGGTCTGGTCAGCACAAAGGAGGAATCTCATGCTTCTTGGGTTTTCATGGGTAACTGGGCCTTGTAGCTGCATCCATCATGCTCATGGAATCTGATTTTATTGGCCCGGTGGTGCCAGCAGATTCTGAAGACATGTGGAATTTTCTCTTAATGTTGTTACTGTCACTGCTGCTTTATTTTCAAATGCCTGTACTGTTGCAGTGCTCTCTGTATGCCATTAAAGTACTCTGGGGTTTTAGCACTTTTCCTTCAGACCCCTCTGCGTTGCTGTTGGCGGATCTCTATTACACAAGGCTGGCTTTGTGTGGCTACCAGGAACCCCTTTCTCAAGAGAATCTAATGGACTTGTTTGAGAAGTTGCATCCTAACATTTCCACTGGTGTTTCCAAGGTAATCTGTTATCTTGAGCACGTGCAAGATAATTTGCATTTTAAACATTTGATTTAAGTACCCAGAGTTAAATCACAGATATCACACCTTTAGATTGGAAAAGGCCTCAGGATCACAAAGTCCAACCAAAATGGTGAAGATTGAAAGGAGAAGCATAAGCCTGTGTAAAGCTGCTACTGATGTAGTATCTTTTTAGGACTGTGCCCATTTCTAAGAGACTGTCATGGGACAGGAGTTAACAGAGGTTAAATTTTAGCCCTGTGAGGCTTTTTTTCTCTTCCCTGGAGGGGAATTGGAGCAGGAGCTTAAAGTATTAATTTTGCTTTGCCTGCTAGGCTGCAGGACCTCATCTACTTCTCAGGTCTAGGAGAAACCTGGTGAAATCAGCCTCCTGTGCAAAACAGGGAGTTCTGTGTAGGGGTGTGTGTGTCTGTAGATGCAGCCCACATTCCCCTGCATTCTTCTGACTTACGTTTCCCCTTTGGCTAGGTCCGGCTGTTGACTGTTCGTATTCTAAACCATTTTGAGAATCCACCTTCAGCACAAATTGAGGTAGGGCTAAAACTTTGCATTTAACATTTCAAAGCCATCTGTGTTTTATGTTGAGTATGAACTGTTTGCTGCTTTTCAGAGAGAAAACATACGTCTGCTAGAGGTTGTCCTCTGCTTTTACGCTTTCCTATTACAGTTTTATCTGCTCCTGATGCTTTCTCATGTGTGAGGTTTGATGCTTAAACTGTGGAAACCAGAGCAAGTTCCTTGACTTTGTTTTTTGGCCCAAAATGACTGGGACTTTGTGTAGTTTTGTTGAAATAACTTTCAATGAGAAAAGGGCACTCAATAAAATTCATGTTCCTTGTTTCTTTAGGGTGATGACGCAGGGGAACTCCAGCCAATATTTGCCATATTGCTCCAAGCAGAACTTGTGCCAGCAACAGTGAATGATTACAGGGAGAAACTCCTTCATTTGAGGAAACTAAGATGTGATATAGTGAAGTCTGCAATATCAAGTGAATCTTTGCAAGAGGTAAGCAGTTCTTGTCAAAAAGTAGTTGTCACATTTCTCTATTCCATCATACAGACAGCAGAGCTTTTAGTAAGAGTTCATAAACAAAATATTTAGTTCCCAAATTTGGTTTCAGAAAACTTGGTAGTAAGAATCTGAGGTCACATTGTGCTTGGGACTATTATGTTTTCTTGGGTATTTAGCAGAGCAGCAGTAATATGTAGATGAATGGCCCACAACAGATTCATCAGGTTTTGATATCATGGAAGGAAGGCAAGTTGTGAACAAATTTGAAGTCATGACCTTGCCATGCTCTCAGCATGTTTGAATGTTGGTAGTATTCCCATTGGCTGTAGCAGAGTCTAGCTTCTAAATCTTGCAGCAGGGTGAAAATCTTGTGTGCCCATGATGGTTGAATATCCTCCACTGCTGAGCCAAAGGGGACCTTACTTTCTGGATGCTGGAAAGATCACAGTTTAACCAGCAGCCAACAGCTAAGCACCACACGGTTTCTCATTCAGCAGCCCCTCAATGGGATGGACAAGAGAATTAGAAGGTTAAAAGTGATAAAACCCATAGGTTATACTGAAGACATTTTAATTGGTAAAGCAAAAGCTACACAAAAAAAGCAAAGCAAAACAAGGAATTCAATCACCACTTCCCATCAGCAGGCAAGTGTTCAGCTCTCTCCAGGAAAGCATGGCTCTGTCACACGTAATGGTTACTTGGAAAGACAAATATCACTCTGAGCTTCCTCCTCCTTTCTTCTTCTCTGCACAGCTTTATATGCTGAGCACAGCATTATATGATGTGGAATATTCTTTTGGTCAGTTGGGGTCAGCAGTGCCAGCTGGTCCCCTCCCAGCTTCTTGTGCACCTGAGCCTACTTGCTGGTGGGGTGGTGTAAGAAGCAGAGAAGACCTTGACTCTGTTTAAGCACTGCTCGGCAGAAACTGAAACATCAACGCTGTTTCTAACACAAAGCCAAAACATAGTCTCATAATAGCTACTGTTAAAATATTTAACTCTGCTGCAGCCCAAACCAACACAGAGATCATGGATGTGCTGGAAGGAGGTGTTATGTTATTTTTATGGCTCTTGCTATATCTATTTTGTTTTTTTTCATCTTGACTTCTAAGCTCCTTTGAGAAAGGGTTGTAGGTCAGCAAGGAGCCAGTCCAGAGGACATGGTTTTAGGCCTAGTGCAATGAAGAGTCCTCAGGGCACATTTCCCTCTTTCTGAGGTCCCTAATGATGCTGTGGCAGCCCTGGAGTTTGAGGAGAGAGACAATCCAGATCACCTGCTGTGATGAACTCATTTCGCACATTCATGGTGTGCAGGCGTGGTGAATAGCTCTCAATGCAGCTTGCAGTAAACCAACTCTAGATATTGTCATGCCTCTGTGAGACAAGGAATGGTGATGTCTGTGACTTGCTTGAGAACTTCTTTGATCCAAGTTTCCTGTTTGAGAGAAAGGAAGGTTAATAGAGGTTGGTTTGTCTTTATTGTTATCTTAGGTGCCTCTTCGCTATCTACTGGGAATGCTTTATATTAACTTCAACCCTCTCTGGGATCCTGTAATTGAGCTCATAACGTGAGTATATGTGGCTGAATGCTGCATTCTATGGTTGTTTCACAGAACATTGCTTCCATTGTTTTCTGAACAAAAAGCTGAGGTTGAAATGTGCATGAGAACCTTTATGTGAAATCTTCTGAAACAAATGTGCTCTCTCAAAAACCCCTTCAACTTAGTTTCTGACTTTTTGTACTCTAAGGTGAACTTAAATCAAATACATTCAAGTAGCACCATCATTTTGAGTCAATGGTAGCAGGATTTAATTAGTATTTCACAAATGCTTAGAAAGCAACAAGCCCCTCTCAGTTTCCCTATCTGTGACTTTTCTGTCCTTACTGGAAAACTTCTAGACCCTCCTAAAGAGTAGAGAAGACTTAGCACAATGACAGCTGAGCTGAATACCAGAATCAGTGTCCGTGTTCAACACGACTTTGTCTTGTGTTCTCCCCTCTGTTGTGATTAAAAAGGATGACATTTTCTCTTTTAAATTAGTGAATTAATTAAAAAAAAAAATCCTAAACCATCTCTTCAGAAGATAAGTCCATGCTAATTTTTCCTTTGGTTCTGTATGATCTTACTGTACAGAAGTCAGTAGAAAGCTTGAGAACATTTTTACTCAAATTGAGTTCCTTTGAAGCCATGAGATACAGCCAGATTAATTTAATAACAGTTGACATTTGGGCTCCATGATAAAGGCAAGGAAGTGCTACAACTGTATTGTGTAGATGTCCTGTCTTTGGACACCCACATTAAAGCAGTGATCAAAACCTCTGACTGTGTTAGTTGTTAGCTTGCCTGGTGATGCATGGCTTTTTGTATTTTCCTTTTCATTTCCTTCTGCTTTATGCTTTCTTAGTTCTCATGCAAAGGAGATGGAGAATAAACAGTTCTGGAAGGTTTTCTATGAACATTTGGAGAAGGCTGCTACCTATGCTGGTAAGTCATGGCTCCTAAATGTTATGCCAGTAACCCAACTAATTGTGAGTGACGTGGCTGTATTTTTATGTTCTCCAGATTTATGTGTTTACTTTTGGGCTCCCCAAGAAGGACAGGGATCTACTTGAAAGAATCCAAGTGAGGGCTACAAAGTTGATGAAGGGGCTGGAGCACTGCCCTATGAGGAGTTGTTGAGGGACTTGGGGCTTTTTGGTCTGGCAAAGAAGATGACTTAGAGGGGACCTAATCAATGTTTATAAATATCTGAGGGCTGGAGATTGAGAGGGAAAGGGGCAAACTCTTCTCAGTTGCACCCTGTGATAGGACAAAGGGCAAAGGGTATAAACTACAGCACAGGAAGTTCCACCTCAACATGAGGAAGAACTTCTTCACTGTAAAGGTCACAGAGAACTGGAACAGGCTCCCTGGAAAGGTTGTTGAGTCTCCTTCTCTGGGGACTTTCAAGACCCGTCTGGATACCTTCCTGTGTGACCTGAGCTATATTCTATGGTCCTGTTCTGGCAGGGGGGTTGGACTCAATGATCTATGGAGGTCGCTTCCAACCCCCAACATCCTGTGATTCTGATGTGATGGGGGAATTCAGAACCAGGGCTCTTGACTACCAGTGTCATGTTGAGGGCAGGAAAGGAGAGGGCTGGGAGAAAACTCTGTCTCCTTCTGTCTTAAGTACCAGGAAGTGTTTTAAAAAGGCACCTGCATTACAGACAGGAGTTTCAGGCTGTGGGAAGCTATGCAGCAGTTTCCTCCCTGCTTGTGGACTGGTTTTTCCCAACCTGATCAGAAGCAGTGACAGAACTGTTAGAATGGAGCTGACCATAGCTTCAGTGAAATTTCTGCAAACTCTTTCTTGGCTGTCCTCTTGAGGTTCACCCATGGGCATATGGCATCTGATTTCACAGTAGAGCCGTGAGCAGACAGCCGTTTATGGACTTCTCTGTTATTTGAGAGAACTGAGCTTAATTGAGAAGTCTGAGGGCCATAGGGTGCCCTGCAATACTCCTAAGGAGTCCAAGTCTTTCAGATCAGTGTTCAATACAGTTGCTTACCTGTCACCAAAAGTATTGCTTCTGTAACGAGGCGCTGATCCTCTGCTGCTGGTCGTTTTGAAGTAACCCAAAGGGATTTTCTTTGTTCTGTAGAAATGGAGCTGCAAAATGAACTAGATGAACAGGAGGAAAGCATTGCTGAAACAGAAAGCAAGAAGATGCCAGAAGGAGGAGTGGGAACTGTTTTCCTGGAGCAGCTGAGAGTTAGAACAGATTGCAGTGAGCGGCTGGACCACACAAACTTCCGTTTTCTGCTGTGGAAGGCCCTGGCTAAGTTTCCAGACAGAGTGGAGCCTAGGTCAAGAGAACTTTCCCCACTTCTTTTGAGATTTATTAGGTAACTAAGATTTCTTTTTCACTTGAGAGGATACATTGCTTTCACATGTGTTGCTGAGCTTTAAGACTATAGCTATCCTGTTGTAGGTTTTGTTTCCTGAATACTTGGTTGATGAGATGTCTGTTCATCTTTTGATAACCTTTTGATTGAAACATGGGTTATGCTAGAAACACCCCACAGCAGGCTGAATTGAAACTGGCAGGACATTGCTGCTGCTTACTCTCTCATTTACTGACTTGCCACTGTCACAACCTCATTAGGGAGTGATTCCAGAGGAAATAAAGTTACTTATTTTAAAAATGAAAGTACATTTTGGGTTGGAATCACAGAAGACCAAAATATTTTCCTCTATCATAGGGAAAATTCTGGTTTTGTTGAAGATGATTCAGTTTCCTGCTCCTGAAGGAAGAGCAGTGGTGTGGTTGCATGCATGCACATAGTCTGATGCACACAGGGTGATTGTGAACTTCTGACAGTGGAAGATTTCTGATATTCTTTTCCTGTGATTAGAAAAACCTACGTTTTGTTTGTCTTCCTGGAAAAACTGAGCCATCCTTTAGTAGGTTCTTTTCCTCACTTGTTCTCAACACTGCCATACTCACTGGTCACCTCCCTACTTAAGCATACACAACCCTGATGCCCTCCACATAACCCTTTAACAGAGCTCTAGTAATTTGTGTGATTCTTCTCCTCTTCACCAACTTGCAGGCAAAGCAGCATATGAAATCCACTTCTTTGGAGTTTGAAGCCATGTAGCGTCCCAAGACACAGTCCCATTAATAACAAGAATGGTAGATTGTGGAGTTTTTTTGTTAGTTTTGTCCTTGATAAAGACCATAAAGCTTGATTTTCTTCCTTTTTGCCTTTTCTTAAACACAGAAATGAGTACTACCCAGCAGATTCATTAGTGGCTCCATCTCAGGATCTCAGAAAGAAAACTCATGGTACAGTAGCAGCAAAAGAAGTATCTGGTGAAGGGGTGAATGATGTTGCTATGGAAGAGGAGGAGGAGGAAGAAGAAAAGCAAGAAGAAAAGGAAGAAGGGGAACCAATCACTCTAGGACTACCAAAAAGGAAAACAAGAAGAGCTGCTGCTAAGTAAGTATTTTTTGTTTTTCCTCACTAATGTCTTCACAGAAGGGCAGATTCAGCAGCTCAGGTTGAGACAAAAGCTGTATTTTTATACATAATTACTTTATCTTATTTTACTTGCACTTAATTTTTCAATGGATTATAAGCACTTTAGAGTCAGAAACCCTGCCTGCACACTAGTAAATATCCAAAGATGCTGCCCAGACTTTATCAGTGTCTTTCCATCTGCTAACAATCTATGGTTTGTGTTACTTTAAATCACAGTTATGTGGTAATCTGAAGGCATTCTGAAGGTTTTGAAGCTATTGTGCCTGCATTCACCTGATTTAAGGTGAACATCTGCCTGCTGAGGAAAGGCTGAGGGAGCTGGAGCTCTGTAGCTTGAAGAAGAGGAGACTGAGGAGTGACCTGATTCATGTTGATAAAGATGTGAAGGGTGAATGACAGGAAGATAGAGCCAGGCTCTGCTCAGTGATGTCTAGTGACAGGTCAAGGGGCACAGGGTGCAAGCTGGAGTAGAGGAGGTTCCACATAAATATCAGGATGTCCAGAGAGGTTGTGGAGTCTCTGGAGACACTCAAAACCTTTCTGGGTCCATTCCTGTGTGACTTGCTCTAGGTGATCCTGCTTTGGCAGGGGGTTTATAGAATCATAGAATGGTAAGGGTGGAAGGGGACTGGAGGGTCA